>JAQFVV010006312.1:114028-299303 GCA_028023455.1 Epiperipatus broadwayi | reverse complement strand
GGCATAGTTTATCTACTTTAGCCCCTAAGACTTAAAATACATCTTTTATTGCAACAGAGTTTGCTTCATTCAATCAAGGGTTGTAGTAGTTAATAGTGATCGAATTGGGATGATCTTCTGAATGCTCGTGATACATTGTGTGATTATAGTGCTGTGAATAAATTCTTTTATTTATCTCAAGATTGTGAACTGCTAGTCATTCTGTGGACTGTCAATATCTGTCGGATTTCTGGGAAAATGGATGAATGTATAATTTGGGCTATTACAGACAGACATGCACTATATAGATTATTGTTGTGTAGTTCATGAAATAAGGATATTAAAATTTTTTTTGTTGTATTTGTAAATGCATAATAAGGTGAAAATCAAATCAGTCAGTTGGTCAGAATAGGTGTCAGACAGGGAGAAGATGTGTGGATTTTTGATGGTCAGGGAAGTACAGATGGGATATATATAGTTTTATAACATGAGTGAATTAAATTATAGTATGGAAGAGGTTATGGAAGAGGAGGGTGTCCCAATCCCAGGGATCAGTGATCATTTTTATCCCGAAGAAGAGGATAGGGAAATTGCCTTTAAAAAAGCTCAAGAAAAAGAGGAAGTAGAGGAAGATGCCTTTAATGTTAGTAGCAATAATACGGCCTCAAGTGTGGAAGTAGATGAGGAGCCAGAAGTGGGCCAGGCTCAGATAGCAAAGATGGCACCATCAGACATGTACATGGTAATGCAAATGCTCAGAAGTATGAGAGAAGATAGTAAGCAAGGGATGGAAAATCTAGAACAAAAGATAGAGAAAAATAATAAAAGTATGGTAAATCTAGAACAAAAGATGGAGAAAAATATAGAAAGTCTAAGAGAAGAGAGTAAGAAAAGTATGGTAAATCTAGAACAAAAGATGGAGAAAAATATAGAAAGTCTAAGAGAAGAAAGTAAGAAAAGTATGGTAAATCTAGAACAAAAGATGGAGAAAAATATAGAAAGTCTAAGAGAAGAGAGTAAGAAAAGTATGGAAAGTCTAGGACAAAGGATATGTCAATCCATAGAGAGCATAATAGAAGGTAGTCAAAGATCACTAGTGTTAAAAGATAAGCTAGATTGTCAGACTACCGATAATAGAGAAAGGAGCGAGAGATTAGAGGAAGAAATAGGTAAATCAGCTAATATACTGATAGAGGAGAGTAGATCACAAGAAGTGGAAAGGCCAATAGTAGCCATAAAATCTAATCTCTCAGTAAAAAGAATACATGAGGTGATGGACAGAGAGCAGATTGGGATAGATCATGAAGTGAAAAGAAGGAAACGAGAGTTGGAGGAAAAACTTCATGCATCCAATAAGATGATTGATTTAAGAGAGGCAATAAGGAAGATGAAACCAGTTATTTTAGAAAGAGAGCAAAAGTTTCAACAGTCTGTAGTTCTCAATCTAGTAACTAACCAGCATGTGTGGTTTCAAAAATCTGTCTTCTTAAATAGATTAGAGATACCTTATATATGGTATAGAGAGGCAATCTCTCTGAAAAATATAAATGACCAAATCTCTCTGAAAAATTCAACTGCTCTGGAAGATGTAATGAATTATATCTGGTACAGAGAGTCAATCTCTCTGAAGAGTTTAAATGTCCATTATATATGGTATAGAGAATCTATCTCTCTGAAAAATGTAAATGTCCAGTGTGTATCATACAGAGAATCAATCTCTCTGAAAAATTTAAATGCTCTGGAAAATTTAAGTGTGCCTTATATTTTGTACAAAGAGTCAACCTTTCTAGAAAATTTAAAAATAAATTATACGTGGCCCAGAGAATCAATCTCTCTGGAAGATTTAAGGATGAATTATATATGGTACAGAGAGTCAATCTTTCTGGAAAGTTTAAAAATAAAGTATGTATGGTATAGAGAGTCAATCTCTCTGAAAAACTTCAAGGCATATTACTTAGGGTACCAAGAGTCCATATTTCTAAATGGAGTTTGTAATAGGAGGTTATATAAAATAAATCCTCCGGATATGTTTTATAAATATCCAGTCAAGATGAAAAATGGAAATATTAAAAAGGGACTGGATGTACAGGTGCATTTTTATGCAGACCACAATATGATTTGAAAAGAAAAAGCCATTCCAAATTACCAAGAAAATAGGAGAGAATGCCTTTATGCTTGCTGCTCTTGATGAGAATAAGGGAACCTATAATGCTAGGAGTTTGATCCCTTATACTTCAGCAGAATAGCCTGGCAAAGATCTCCAAATAAATTACATTTAGTTTTCTAATGAAAAGTATGATATTTACCAGTAGTTAGAAAATTATATATATATTTTTTGATTATTAGTGTGTTTATTATTATTAGTGTATTTATTAGTTAGGATTTTTTTTAAAAATATAGTTAAAACAAAGGTGCTGATGATTTTATCTGAAAGGGGAGAAAGTTGTGCCATTACAATTTGGTCACTAGCCAAATTTATAGTAATGTGCATGTAAGAAAGTGTAAAACAAAATCATCATCACATTTTTATATAACCATAAAGGAAGTTGTAGGGCATCCAAGTTCAAACCCTACAAGGTCCAGTTCTAAAAGCTTTAAACAGAGAGAGAGTGGGTCAACAATTATATGCTTTATTTGTTTGTGTGTTGATAGAAAGGTAATACACACATTTAAACTATTTAATATTTAAATTTTCTGTTAAAAAGCAAAGTTATAATGCATACGTATAGGCAATGTATGTGTAAGCTATTTAATTGTTTTATATTTCAAATATTCAACATTTTAACTTTCTTTAAAACTAACCTATGCTTGATCAATTCTAATATCTTATTCTATGCTTCTATTTTGCTTTTCTTTAATTGTAATTGGGATTTAAAGTTACAGATTTAATTAAATAATTGGGTTATAATTACTAAGCTAGCAATTATATTATTTAATGTTAGTTTATGAATGATTTGAAAGAATGAAGGATGTGTGTACATTACATACAGAAATTTACATTTACTAAATATTGAAAGAAAAGGAAGGATTAAATCTGTCAAATTATTTTTTTTGTACAATTTTTTGTTAAAAGAGGAAATCTGTTTAATCAGATATCTATCTTTGTAGCAATTTTTTTTTTTGTAAATAATTGTTTTTCACTTTGGGAGCTTATAATGGGTGAGAGCTCTAATTTTGAAATTGTCTTATCTTAAGATCTAAAGAAGGAAGCTCAAAAATTTGAAATGTTACCTAAAAAAAAAAGAAAGGAAATAAGGATTAAGTCTATATTTTTTTTTTAAAACAAAAGTGTCTGGAAAAAGGATTAAACTTTTCAGTTGAAAAATAATTTAGTTGAAAATAAATTAGAGATCTAATTAAAACAAATTTGTCCAAAAATAGCAAGTGACGCTATCTCTGATTGGTTAAGTTAGCTAAAAATTGGATATAAAAAGTGTCTGGAATTATTATTTTTTTTTGGTGATTATGATTCAGATTATTAAACTATTAAATTGAATGTTGAAAATATAAGAAATGGCTGGCTAGAAAAATTATATGTATGTCCCATTTTTGCTGACCATCTGGGGAAGCTGCACATCACATAGGAAAGAAAAGATGTTGTGTCTAAAATAATATTCTACACCTTTCAACTGACCAGAGAAATAAGATGTTTTTAATAGAAGGAAGAAAGCATTCACCTGCATTCAAAGAAGATGAATTAATCTACTGATAAATATTAATCATCAAGTCCAATTAATTGTTACAACAACTGATTTTAAACTCAAGAAAATTTATAAATGTGAAAACAACTGCTGTATTTCATCCACTAAGAATCATGCTTGACAGGAAGAGAAGAAAAATTAATATAATGATTTCCAAATTGTCCACTAAAGCAAATAACCTCAATAGAGTCATCATCATCAAATAGTTATACACCTCAAGAAAGAGATTGTTCCCACGTAAAACGGAAATGGTAGCTGCAGAAATATAGACATTATACAAGACAAGTTTGAACCCTTGGAAATTCGCCACAAACAAAAGATCGGTAATATGACTTTTTATATCTATTTTCTTTATGATATCAGTCTTAATAAACATTTTAGCAATAAAGTGGTATATTTTATTTAAAGAACTTTTAAAGACTATTCAGATCGATTAAAACAAGAATGTCTTACTAATAATAACTTTGAGCTTCATAAATGATCTTGAATGTATGAAAATTATTTGTTTATTAATTTTACAGTTATGAAAAATATTAATGTGTAAAACAATTTTTTTTATGGTATTATGATTTTAGTTTTAACTAATATATTATTATTATTTTGGTTTTAAATAATATTTTGTTATTATGGGATAAAACATGCACATACATAATGATATTTTTATATGTGTATAATTGCGAGTGAATGTGAAATAATAGGTGGTGTTAAAATATTAAATTATTTTGTCTTGAGAAAGTATAGATTTCAGCGCTTGGAAGGGAGGGGGAGATAATGATTTAAAACTCTTTTCTAAAACTTGCTCTTTCAATTCTACTAACATTTTTTTTTACATTCTATTTACATGTTAGATTTTTAAAGTATGTGTGCTAATGAGCAGATAATATTTTTTTTTTCTTGAAATACTTTTCTCATGGAGTGAAAAATCATGGTCAATGTGACGTCCAACTTAATACAAAATACATTTGAAGGGAAAGGGGGAAGAACTTAAAATTAATCTGAGGATTGTTATATAATCAATTATTATTATTAATTATTCATGTCAATTTTCATATTTATCTAGAAATTTTTATGTATATGTTAGAAATGCAGTAATAAATATTAGTTTGTTTTATTAAACGAGGCGTATATATTTCATTAAGTGTAGTCTTTGTTAAGTGTGATTATTCATCATCATCAATGGTTGAATATTAGTTATTTAAGATATAAGTAAATATGCTAAAATTAAGCAATAATTATGAATTTCTTCATAAAATTTAGTTTTATGTTTAGGCTTAGTCCTAGAGCTGTAGTTGAAACCCTTGTCATTATTGTTATTATTATCATCATCATCATCGTCATCAACGTTTTAATTAATGAGCTGTTTAACTGTTTAAAGGCCATAAATAAATATTGATTTTATAATATTTAGTGATTTCTTAGTATTATTATAACCACATCCCGTCATCTATTTCATGCAAGGATGAGTGAATTGCCATCCTAAATTAGTTATATATAATCTGAGCTAGTAAACTTATAAAAATATTGAAACACATTTGTTATGTTAAGATCTGAGAAATGATTTATGTCTAGTATACTCCACTTTGGTTTATAGATGTTTTACTTTTACCTAAATATTAGTGCATATAGTGATATGGCTCAAAAAGCAAAATCTCCCATTTTATTAGAAATAAAGTACCAAGAAGGGATTCAAACCCGGTACATGTGAAAGGTTATTAGATATAACCGTGTCTAGATTCAGATAATCTAGTGGCGCCCTGCTAGACCATATTCACTTAGTATTTGTTTAAACATGCACTTAACATCAAACCAAGAAATGAAAGTGGATAAGATCTACTGTCTACATACCTGAGTTATATTTTATTGAATTACTAGTGTACTCACTTCACGTGATTTCATATACCTGAGTTATAATACTTAATAATAATAATTTGCTCATAATTTGTTTATAATTCTTGATATTGGGACTCCTTTACTTAGTTATCTTAGGACTCCCTTTAATTATGTTACAATATATATATATAATGAGTTGAAAAAAGATTCCTAAAGAAATCTTAAGAACACTCAAGATGCTAGATTAAAGGAATACCAGTTTATTGGGAATAACCATTGAAAATATCAAATATAATCTTAATAGATTTTCAATGTTTGTTCCTTATACTGGTATTAGTTCTGATTACAATTTTCTGAATGACTTATTGTAATTAGTTATTTACATAATTTACTAGAAGAACTTTATCAAAGTATGATGGCATATTTTGCATCAAGAATATATTTAAAATATTGTGAGTATTTAATCAGCACATATTTAAAATTCTTTGCTAAAAGCAAGTAAGTATGTTGAGATATCAGGGTATTATCTATGATCAAATGTTAATACTTAATAGCCATCAATATTAGTTTGTTATATTGTCATTCACAACAAACACCTTTTAATACAAAGAAAATTACCATTTATTTAGGTGTTTATTGAAAGTAATAAGTGCAAAAAAATGTGACGTTAAGAAAGTAAATTTGTATAACACATTAATGAATATCAAAAACAGTATATTTTATATGAAACTTGGCCTAAATGAGGAAACTCAGAAGATTGAAATGCATCTTAAAGAAAATTAGTTTACAGCCTGTATGTTTGCATTAAGATGTTCATTTTTATAAGTTACTTTATTATATATATATAATATTAAAAACAAAGGTTTAAAAAAAAAAAAAGTGATAAAAAACGTTATCTTTTAATTCATTCCACTTTCTTACACCACCCAAACAAACTTATAGCAATTTGTATCCAGAAATTCACTATTTTAGTATTTTTATAGTAACTTTCTACTTTATAAACGGACAAAAATCTGATTATCAGTTATTAAACTTTATAGAAAATAAATGTTGGAAACATATTTACGAAATTAATTAAGTAGTACACTTGATAAATATCTGCAGCCAATTAAATCTTTTAGATTTGCCATGGACTCCTTTGCTGGAAATCCGGAACTGTTGTCTTGTAAGAAAGTATTCCAGACCAAATTTTCTTACTATCCGCTTAGCTGATATGTCGTGAGAGAATTTGGTCTGCGACATCAAGAGACGACTTCTAAGATTTATAACAAACTTAGAGGAGTGCGTGGAAAATCTGTAAGAATTGCATAGTTACAGATATATGTATATTGACATATATTTATGCAATATGCAGGGATTTTTTTTAATATTGATTTTTTTTAATACACTTTTATTTTTTGAAATTGATTATTGAAACTTTTAAAAACATTTTGTAGAAAAAAAGTTATTAAATAAAATTTATCAGTTAATTAAAAGATCGTTCAATTCGACGAGAAACACTCCATTTAATTAACACTTATATATATATTATAAAGAATAATAATAATAAACGCTTAATGAAAACAGAAGTTTTGCTTTTTGATTTAATAAAAGAATTGTCTTAATATTTTTTATTTTATAACTTTTAACTCATACAATTGATTTAATTGTCGTTATATAACAAGTAAGACGGATTCTCTACCAAAATATTTCTTGTTCTAAATTACTTTTTATTAATTTGTTGTAGCTTTTAGTCACGACGGTTGCTTTGTGAGTGTATGTGTGTGTGTGTGTGTGACTACTTTACGATATCTTTCTAATGAAAATAAATTGCAATATTTGGCCAAGTAAACAGTATTTGTTTATTTTTATTGATGAATATTTAGTTAAGATAAAAACTGTCTAGTTATATTTACTCGCCCGTTTATACTATTAATATATTTTTAATACTGCTATACATATTAGTTAAATAATTCTAAAGCTAATTTCCCGACTAAATTTGCAGATATGATCTGACATTTAGAAATGTGAAAAATTCTATCTTGCAGGTTCTAATGAAAGAATATAAACAATAAAAGAAGTATTCAATTGTATTTATAATCTAAGAAATTTCTTGAATTACTGAAAAGAAAAATTAATAAGAAAATTGCTTCAACGCAGTAATCAATTTTTTTTTCTGCATATTTTTGACAATATATATATTTAAACTTCCATCCCACCCACCCCTATTGTGACATAATCCATCAAATATATTGTTAAATCTAAAAAGTTGTCCTGCCGTGATATGGTGTAATCATAGATTGTAACACTCTGAAATTTACGTTCTCCTCGGATCGATTTCAGTTCTGACATTTTAAAATATCTAATCTAAAAAAGTGCCATTTAGATTCAAATATTTATCTGTTAAATGTATTTTTTCTTTATTTTTATCCGAAAGTTACTGCGCTAGATTTTAAAATTTATGCTTTTCCAAATGTTGATAGATTGAATGTGTACGATCTATAAAGTCAATCAATTATAGAATTAACGGACTTAACAGCCAATTTCTTGTATAGAATTTTCCTAGTAATTAACTATTTAATCATTGCAATTTTCAGCAAATAAAACCTGATATTCTAGTGTTAAACACTTTTTTTTTGTCGCGTTGTTAACCGAGAGGTTTATCTGGGCATAATTGCTGAGATACTCTTGATTTCGTTTAAGGAGAAGCTATAATACATCACATCACATCGCAGCCGCCTTGCAAGCAAGTAGTTGGTTGTGGGTTCGCGTCCCGGCCGATGCTATGACATATGAAAAAAAAACACTATTTTTCTATTATTTATTATACCCATCACATTATCAGTTGTTATGGAAATAAAATTGTATTTAAGTGTATAAATGTTTTACTGGTTGAAGTTTGCCTTATTGCATGAACTTGCTAATCAATCAGCATTACAGATCTTTCTATCTTTTTATTTTAATGCATCCTTACTTTCACCATTTTTATATTTTTCTGGCACAACACTTTTTAATTGCTATTATATTAATTACATTCTTGTGTCACTAGTAATGATTCAATCTGTAGAATTTTAATTGATTAAAAAAAATCTAAAATATTAATCTAGTATGTGCCTTTTGATACTAATTTGTAGTTTTTATTAGACCTTATATCAATAATTATAATTTTTTTTTTTTTAAAGAGGAGAGACAGTGTTGTTTGAACTATTTAAGTCTTGCTTTTATCTAAAGCCATATGTAAATCAATACACTGTACAGGCTTACACCTGCACATATAGATATATATGTGATATATAAGGGATTCGAACTCAGACTTTCACACGACCCCCAATTCTCCATGCCATCTCATATTGCTGACCCACCTGATCACACACATGTTGAAAAGATAAATAATCACCAATAGATGTATTTCATGCTAAACCAGCATTCATCAGTTGGTCCAGATTACCATCTCTACACATATATACAATCAGTGCTCAGCTTTATATTAAGATAGCCAACCTTCATACTTTAATGGACAGGCTTCAAACTACTCCAACCCACAACTTTTCAGCCTTCCATTTCATTGAAAATCTGATTATGAATTCAAAGCCCTCTTTAGTGCCAAGGTGCTATTTTTAATATAATCTGACTTTCTTTACACATATTATTAATTCCATATTATGTATATTTTGCAACATTTTGACTTTAATTGTTCCCTCCAGTTGCAATAATGAGATTGCAAATAATTAAAGCACCAATCTAAACTATTTTAGAAACAAATACAACTCTATAGAAAAAATGATACTGCATTCAAATTGATGTAGTCTGTAAGATATATTTCATGGAGACAGTGAATAATATTAAAACATATACATGTTGAAATGCCTTATTTTAATTAAATAACAAAACAGGAAATAAAGTTAGGCCGTATATATATAAACTTTACTATATTAAAAATAATTCAATAAAAATTATTTAATAAGACAACTTTTATAATAATATTATGTTTAATAAACTTCACCAACCTGGATTTTGCCCCTATATTGGATCCTTATCAAGATGTAAATACATTTATAATTTTTGTGATGTGATGTACTGTGACTTCTCCTTAAACAGAGTCAGGAATCTCTCAGTAGCTATGCCCAGAGAAACCTGTTAGCCACTTTACCTTACTTTTCCATTGTCCACCCTAAGTTTTCCCATAATCTGCTCCATCCCATTTCCACAACATAATCTTTGTCAACTCCATGATCTTCATATCTAAATCTCCTTATTTTTTCCCAAACCTAGCATAAAAACCAATAACTCACTTTCTGTATAGTCACTTTGTTCATATTTAACCTTCCATAACTTCATTATTTGTACTGTTTCTGCTTCCAAACATTTATATTGAAATAACAAATGCCTACTATTTTCTATGCCTTCCTTACACAACTTGCAGACTAAATCACCCATATTTTTCCATTTATGTGTATATTCCCTTGTTGCTAAAGATCCCGTTGGAGCCTTAAACAATAAACTACTTTTCTTACTATTATCATAAATTAACTCACACCCAATGTTCCGTTTACTTCTATATATATTTAAACTCGTTTTACTCTCCATACAAGTTCTCCATCTCTCCAACTCCCTATTCTTTCTTTCTATTTTATAGCAACTCCATCTACAGACTTCATTTTACATTACAAATGTAAATGTATTTACATCTTGATAAGGCTCCAATATAGCAGTGAAATCCGGGTTGGTGAGGTTTATTAAACATAATATTATTATAAAAGTTGTCATTAAATAATTTTTTATTGAATTATTTTTAATATATTACGTTGCAAAGACAACATTATGAACAAGTTTTGATTTAAAATTTGATCATTTTTTGATATAAACTTTACTGTATGTTAATGCAAGTGATTATAATATGTAATACTTAGAAACATGGAAATATAAATAACTAATAAATTAAAAAATAATTCTACTTTACATGCGTAAATCAAATGTACAATCTAAGTTACACAAATCACCGCGCAAAACAAGATGTTAGTAAACTTTAGGGATGCATAATAATTATTGTGTTGCATTTATATGTATTTGAATTGCATATTTAGCTATACCCTTTGAATGAAATAATCAACCATTAATTTATTAGATATATATTTCTCTCTCTTGTCAAAATATTATATTTACAATTTTTTTGGAAATGATTATTAATGTTCTCATAGTTTGTTATTTAATTTATGTACAAATAATATATGCACTACATTTCAAAGTGTATGAAATTGCATTCATGGTTAAATATGTGATTAAATGCATATAATTTAAATTTAGTCGATCGCAAACTTTTGATATAGATGGTAATTTGATTTTAAACTTTCCAAATTGAATAAAATAACCATTCATTACATCTAAGAGTATTACTAAATAGTACATTATATGTAAGACAAAGTAAATTAGTTCTCAAGTAGTATTGCTTAACAAAGGTCATCTCTCAAGCAGCTCTCCAAAGAGAAACATTGTAATTATGGAGTGGTAATGATTTAAGAGTTCCACTTTTACTTTGTCCAGTAGTTAAAGATATTTAAATTCATATTTATCAATCAATAATTGTTTATGGTTAACTGTATTGATTATAGTTTAGCTATCTGAAAGTAAAATGTCAAGTCTATTTGTAGTTTTTTTCACATCAGATTAGAATCCAAAATTGCAGTCTTGATAAGTGAATATGTCAACCCATTTTTATGAAATGTAATTTCTTAATTTAAAATGTAATGAAATAAATAAATCAATATACATATAAACACGTAGCTAAGCCAATTGCAATTATTAACAACTAATAGTTTTTTTTTAATATAATGGAGTAAAAGGTGCATGCATTTATTACTAGATGGTGAAACAAACTGAAGAGCAAATCAAAGTTGGGTATTATCACATAATAATGAGAATCCTACAAATAAGAAGAATAAAGTATGAATATATTTAAGAATAATTAAAGAAAAATCGGAAAAATGAAAGTAGGTTGCAACTTCAGAAAAAAGTCTAATGCTTTTTAAAAAATAAAATGAATGCCATGTCTGAAAAAAATTATGAGACGATCAAAATATGTCTCTAGAAAAAAGAGTATTGGAGGTAAACTATGCTATCTATTAACTTATAGTTTAGGAGAAAAGAAAATGTAGTATAACGGTCAGGGTGGTTGGAGCTAACAGTCATATCGTATCTGCCAAACAGGGCACCATCTAGGCCATTCGAACCTAGAAAATTTATAGAGTAGGCAGATACGCAAGTTAAAAATCCAACTTTTATTTTATTGACCGTTTGCCCTTGCCACTAGCTTAAGGAGATGCAGAAACTTAATATAACTTAAAATATATTAATATTTAATAAAATAAGCCACTACCAGTAATTATCAGACAAACATTTATTAACGCACATATATAATATTTATATTTAAAATTGAGGAATAAATTTAGACTTTACAATTATTTTTAAATTGGTCATTATTATTATTTTTAAATTTAAATTATTGTTTAATAAACCGCACAGATGGACATTTAAATTATATTTTACTTTAGCATGTTGAGTATAGATAGGCTACATAGATTTTTCACTTAAAAACTTATCAAAACATTCATTCAATCTCAGACTAAAAGTTCGTAGCCAAACCAACACCTGCTTCCAGGTATATAGTCGCAACCAATGCAATATGAAGATGCTAGCATAAAATCACGCCGACAGGAATGTGCATCTGACAGCGTGATATTATTTGAAGAATATGATCCTTGTCCAGCAGAAAGGTGCATCTGTCTGATGAAGGAATCATGTATATAAATTAATTAAAGAGTGCTATGTATGGGGGGAGAGCGGTCTTTCTGCTGACCTATAAATCCTTGTCCATAGAGCTAGAAGGGGTCAATGATGCAGGAAATATGTCTGTGACCATTGCAATGATATGACTGCCTCTTTGGGGTCATGCATTCAGTTGGGCACATTGCCCTGTATGCTAAACACACTTCACATTACCTTGATATAAACATCCATATATCCCTCCACAAACATCGTCCTAACTACAAAACAAATAGTCTGAAATTAACCCTTTAACATAAACATAAATGAATTTAAACATAGTTATTAATTTTTATCCATAAAGCTATCTATACCCAACTTTAATTTGATACATTTTAATTAACACTTAACACACACACACACACACAAAAGAGAAATGGAAATGATTGCTTAAACATATGCATATAAAAAAATATTAATAATTGATTTTAAAATTTTTTTTTAAGTCAGATAATTGTTCTTATTTTCAGCTATTAATGGCAATTTTAGAAAAGTTCTTATTAGATAGACACAAGAGTTCTTACTTTATGGATTGAGCAGATTTAGAGATCCATCTTTGTGATCACTTTCGTAGATTGTTTGTCCTTTGAAATGAAACTGCTATTTGCCATTCATTTGGTCAGGAACTGTCATCCAGAGGCCTCAGCTGGTTGTCCGGAAAATTAAATTCTGTGCAGACTTCAACATCATGAAATCTGCAATAAAGCTAGTTATAATGGTATGTTCATAGTCAGCTCTAAGATAACAATTATAATAATAATTTGGGTTTTATATTTTTATTAGTCTCTTATCATCCAATCTTTGGATTCAATGAGCAAGACGTCACTAATCCTCTGGTGTTTCAATTATGATCTGTGCTGACATTTCTGATGTTTGCATTGGTCATTTAATTTCTTTTTCTCTTACCATTTAATTTATTTTAAGTGCCCCAAGGGTTAGTTTGCTTTAGAACAATCATTTAATTAATAAAACAATCATTTCCATTTTCTAACATTATAGAAATCAACATTATTTCTATTTTCAAAAATATCAAATCTTTATATCTTTACTTTTTTACAAAAAAATACTTTCAAATGCTTTTATTTTTAAAAGTTTTCAAAGTTTCCCATCTGTGCAATCTATATATACGTTACACAACTTTTAATTTTCAGTTTTTAAGTTAAGTTTTTTTTTTGTCTTTTTAATAATCAATTTTTATTCATGATTTTTTTACTTTAATTTTAAAATAATGTAACGGCATATTTTATACTGTTACAGTAGTGTTATATTTATGCATTTTTTTTTACCAGGGGTGAAATCCTGTGCTGTAAAAGTATGACACATTCCCTACCATTGGTGAAAACTGCATCATATTAAAATCTTATTGTCTTTTTTATATTTAGTATATTTATAGCCATCTGACTAACCAGATTAGTCTTAATTTGTGATCTTTACTTTTTAGATCATAATAAATTGGTATTAATTTGTTGTATAACTGGATTGACCAATAGCAAACAAGTTCAAATAAAATTTCAAAATTGATTAGATTTGAACCTCAGGTCATGACATAGTAAGACATTTGATCAACTATTATGCCATTAGGCTCTTCCTAATAGTCTGCGCTTTGTCATTGTGATAATATAGTTCTTTTGGATATTAATCTTATATAAATGACTTACGCCTTGACATGCATTTTTGTAAAATGAATTTTCTGTTTTTACAATACTGAAGTGCTAATAAATTTCACTTTTACATTTCTTAGAAAGATGTACTATTATAGGGACATATACATCTACTTAGTTTAAGCATCATTAACATTTTACATTGAAACAGTAAGATTTGTATTTGAATCTTAAGTTTCACCTTTTTCTATCGTCTCTCACTCACTGCTCTATCCTACCCAAATTTAAACTTTTTGGTATCGAATTGTGTGTGTGGCAATATTAAAAATGTATAGATATATGTAGAATTCACCATAAACACACACACATTTTGATATCAAACTTAAGGCAATAAATAAAGATAAATAATATAATTTAGATTTCTTCTTTTAGTTATATAAAAATATATAATTTTAACTATTTATTTTGAATTGTAAAATCCGTTATTTATTGCTTTGTTTAAATTTCATTTAATAATAATTTTAGAAATAGATTGTAATATTTAATTAAAAGTAAAATTAATCATATGTTCCCTTTTGTATTTGAAATTTTAAAAGCAACGGTTGGTGAAAGATAATAGATTAATTAAAGAAAAATTCACCAAAATGTAATTATAAAATGTAAATGTAAAATGTAAATGTAAACAATAGAAAGGCAGCTTTCTCTATGATTAAATTCATTGATTATCCTCAGGGAAGATTAAGTGGAATCCAAAAATAAACTATAACAAAAATGTAAAAGATAAGATCTAAGAAGGGAAGCCATTTTAGACTTTCTAGGGACTTTGAGTTGAACTTTAGCTTTGCTCTCGAGCAGTTGAGTCTCCAAAGATATATATTGTTTTCACATGCCACAGTATGCATGAGTAGAAAGAGCCAAAGACTATTCTCCCCAGAGATGGTCAATTGTTTGCTGAGAACCTATACCCGTGCCCTCCATAAAATCAACCAAAGAAGATCTGTTGCCCCGAACAATTAGAAAACTGCTGCTGCTATTCAAGTAACTAAATCACCTAAATACCGTAAAGAACTGCTAATTTTAGAATCATGAACAATTTGCTGCTGATCACTGAATCGGAAAACTTTTCATAAAACAGGTACCTGTATTCAAATTCTCTAGAGTACTCTATTAATATCCTGCTTATAGCTCATTCATCTTTATATAACTTATAAACTATAAACTGTAAATTCTCATTTGTAAAACTATAAATTTAATAATTAATATTATGTAAATTTCTTTAATAATCTAACCTGCCTAATTCTATCTTTCTTGTGTACGTATTTCTAAAATCTACATTTTATTATATAATTATTGCATGCTCATAATTTTCTAAGTATAAATCTATGATTGCTTGAAACAGTGGATGCATGTCAAATCTTCATTAATATTTACCTCCATAAGTTATTTAATATTTTTGTATAAATCGACACACATTCAATGCTTCATTTATTGTGATGCAGGGGTCTACTGCTTAGCAAATGGCTGACATATTATAATAATCACCCAGTTTATATATTGTTTTATATTTTATTAAATTTTAATTAATAATTCCATAAATCACATTTCTTTGAGAGTCACAAATGTTCTTTATTAAATGTTGATAATGTAGGGCCGAGTTATAAAATATATTTAAATCTTAACAGAATTGTCTGAACATTATACAGGTGTTACATTTTAGAGACACGATGACCCATTACAAGCCTTGAATATTCCGAATTCTATAGGGTTGAAATTAACCTGTCATCTTACACAAGCGAACATAATAAATGCTTCCGTAGGGCTTGACGACCGTCATGCAGCCAGCAGGCAATCGTGGCACAAACCACTTGCTCCTGGTTATGCTTATGTGATACTTTACCTCTTTGGGCCTATGGCAAATGCCAGCCCCTTTTTGATAAACTCATTCATGGCTTTGCAGTTTCAATATACTGCCACTTCCTATCACCTTTCTAAATGTACCACGTGTTTCTTTTATTAACTTTATTATTCTATGTATAACTCCATCCCTGCATTAGTGACATAATTCACTCTCAAATAAATGTTTGCCCCTAGTTATTAGTAAATATGTTTGATTAAATAAATATATGTCCGCCGCTACTATTATAAATCTTACTTTAGACTCTTGTATTGCAAAAGTATAAATCCCTAAAGGCATGCCTTAGAAATACTTGCTTGAGAATTTTAAGTAGCTAGATACGTCATCAAAAAAATGTATTTCTCTTTGTAAACATAACAGTATCGGAAAATACCACTACTGAGATCTTAAATATAAAGTATTATTGGTAAAATGATTTTGCATAAATGTTTCTAAATAAATAAATGTATTTCTTTAATATATAACAGTATTGGAAAATTCCGTTACTCAATTTTAAATATTACCAAATATTATTAGTAAATGATTTATTATTAAAATGTTTCAATAAATAATGTTAAACTATACATCTGCTGTTACTTCTTTATTTTTTTATTCGATACCCATTCCATATTATATTTCCTCGATTCTGTAAGATAAGTATTTAAGATTAATGTTCTGATTGGCTAACTCGAAATAAAATTCTTGATTCTCTTGCATCTCCCTGACCACCGTGCCTAAAGAAATATTTGCTAATGTCACATCAGATGTGTTGTTTCGTAGATTGTATTGTGGAACCGATAAACTATGTTCGAGCTCAGTACTATGGGTGGCTTCGCTACCTAGATGATGCTGCAGTTCTGTGTGGTGGTCGAATTCTGCACTATGTTAATGAATCACACATTTCTGACTGTTACAACATGCATCAGGCAGGAAAACACATTTAGACATATTTAAAAATAGAACGGTCTAAGACTACAACAATTACAATAGAATAGTGCTTAGAAATGCTTTCACATTAATGTCCAGGATAATAATGAAGCAAATAAGTTTTTGCAGAAAGCAATTAGTGAAAAGTCATCAAGATATTATAATTTGAATGATTAACCAAGAATTGAAAGACATAATCTTCTGAGCACATATTTTCAATAATTTGCATTAGTGTAGATTATTTCAAAGTTTAAAGAATATATTTAGCAGCAGAAGTATACAGAAATAAAATGCTCTCATATCATGTTTCAAAAAAAATGGCAATTTAGCATAAACACCAGTGACTGTTAAGACTGTTTCATCTTCTATTTATAAATAATTATTTTTATCATCTACTTCAGTATAAGATGCTATATGTTGTGATAGTTGTTCATTTGTGACACAGATCAGCATATTGATGGTTTTGATGGTGCATAGTTATTAAAGTTGTGACCTAGATTGTTGTTCTTTTTTACTAAAAAAATCTTAAAGTTATTTTATAACAGGATGGTACAAGCATCCCATAATTATCATCTTCCAATAACATCTACAAAAAATAAATAAATTTATTTTTAGAACTTCCATTTATCCAGAATGTATAGGATCACACTGAACCTGAAAATATTTTTGCAAATACTTTTAGTGCCACAGAATTAAAACATTAGATAAACCTAAATGATTTTACTTATGCATAAATTAAAAGATTATTTTGATTTTATTTTATATTATGTCAGATTAAATAATCACACAAAATAAGAGGTTCAGTCTTTTAGCAGAGCTGAGAAATATATAACATTTAGAGGAGTAAACTTCCAAATAGTAAATACATTAAGGCAGAAGACTCTCATTCTATAACACAGATTGATTTTGGTATTAGGGACATTGAATTAATATAGCTAATACTTGGAGATTTTATTACTTTGAGTAACTATTACTTACATTTTGTTCCATTATTGACATTTAATTAATTTATTGTTATATTATTTATCTATTAATAACATACTTTATGATAAACAATTTGATTTCTTATCAAATGGAAGTACTACTTGGGTGATTAATGAGCATGTGTGTTTTATTGCTAAGTCTTTGGAAACTACTCATTAAACTATTAGTGCACATAGTTTGATCTTTATTGAAACATGCATTTGACATCACATACTTTAAATTAGATTAACTTCTTATGGTTTTTAAGGTTGGTTGCTTACTATATTGGATTATTATTAATTTACAAGATTTGAAGCAAATGATAAAAATTTAATATTATTAGTAATATTTTCTTCATTGTGGAGGAGTTCTGTAAAGATTAGCATTAGGCCTATTCCTATTTGTAATATAATTAAATGATAATCTTGAATTGCCTTTGTATTTAACTTTACATACATATACTGATAACCTTGCATTTATGATATCTGAAACATCTAGAGATTGTCTACAAAAGTATACTATGTGTAATTTGTTTATTATGGAAGTTTAGTTAAGATCCAATAATTTTACTTCAATATAAATGAATCAAAAGTGATTATGTTTGGATTTGTGCAGATAATTTGGGAACCATTCATAATTAAATTGTGACAATGTTGTAATAAATGTTGTACCAACATTATATTAAATTTGTTGATGAATACTTTATCTAGTATGCAATAGATTAATGTTTGTCATGAAAAAGTCATACCAATGTCCTTTATATAGATCCAGCTATCTATTGTATTATTTATCTAAATTTCTTTCGATTAATACCTTATTACTCAATTACAAATCTTTCCTATGATATGGAAAGAGTCAAGTAGAGATATGGTCTTTCTACTTTTGTTTGAGCAGAAGAAAATTAGATACAATGAAAGAATTATTTCTCAAATGTGGTATTTATTCAGTAAAACAACTTTATTTATGCAGTTTAAATACATCTTAGTGAGTCATGTGACTGTATTAGAGGTAAAAAAATAATACATCCTAATATATCCCGCATGACTCACTAGGATGTAATTAAATGTTACTGCATTATGTAAATCTATTTATTCAATATAAAAGAACATTAGTTGTAATTGACCATATCGCTGTTACCTATTTCTAGTTTTAAAAGAGATTGAAGAGAATTAATTTCAACAGAAACTGATGATATACTATTATCAGCTTAATGTTTTTGTTATTAACTCTATCCAAGTAAATTCATGTAGCTATTTTTCTGAGGGTTTCATTGCCTTCTTACACAAGTCATATTGTCAGAAAAGCTATAACATTTTGCATTACTTTTAATTAAAGAATATTTTTGCACTATTTCTAAATAAATCTAAATAAAACTTGAAGTGATAACTCTTCAAGTGTTAGTTACAATAATGCAACACCCCTAACATCAAAGTCAACCATCTTACAAATGAAAAATGAGAAAGAGAGCAGAGAATAAAGTACATTTGTTTCAGGATGCATGGCCTTTTAATTTATAAAAAATATATATATTCAAAATGTCATATAATATAGATTCCAATATTGCAAGAAATAGAGACATATAAAAGAACTTGTATTAAGAATGATGAAAAATAAATCTTTTCCACTCATAGCATTATTACTGACTTAATTGTGAAAATATAAATAGTTAAATGAAGTTGGTCCGAACTAAAAATTATTTTAAAGAATTCTTTTTCTCAATTCTCACAATTTGAAAGTCAGTTTCATGGAGAATTTCAGGAGGGAAAAGTAATTAAGATAAATATTTATAAATAGTTAGTAACAATCAACCCTTAAGCTATTAACAATCTGTAGTCAAGGCAACCTCCTTTAACAATAAAGGTGGTACACTTTTTTCTATGGTCTGATATGTTTATATAGACAATGAAGATTGTAATTGATCAAGGAATATGAGATTAACAAGCCTTGAATAATTGGCTTTATTGTTTTTATAAATAGATAAATCACTTTGAAAAAAGTTAGCATGAAAATTTTTGATAGGTTTTATTAAAATTTTTAAATTTATACAATAAATTTATGTAAGATAAATCATCATTTTTGAAGTAGAAAATACTATTAAATCAGAGGTAATACTCTTTCATTTGAACCAGTGTTTTCCATCCATCCATTCAATCTATATGCAACATATTTCAATCTCTTAAATGAACAAAAATATCTATAATGATTGTTCTTCAAAAAGCAAAAAAAAAAAAAAACAACAACAAAAAACAAAACAAAACAACAACTGCTAAATGCAATATCTGCTCCAAGAAGATATTAGCAAAAATCCCATCTACGGCACATTTCTATAAACATTTAGAACAGGTACATTGAATAAACCAAACATCTAAGAAAAATGATTAATACATTTAATTAATAAAAAACTGATGCCTTCATAGAACAAATGAACACCACAAACCATGGACAATTTCACTTGAAACAATCTCTACATTGAGGAAAATTGTTGCTATTTGCAGCAGAAGATTTGACATATCATCTTTAAATATGCATAAACAAGATCATATAAATAGCTTTAAAATGTTTGAGTTTCTTTTATCTGTATAATGAGTGGATGCAATGAAGTTAATTTATGATTTTTAGGCCAAGATTAAAGCTGAAACTATCAACAAAATTAGGAAGATGAAATTGGAAAACAACAACAACAACAAAATAATAATAATAATAATAATAATAATAATAATAAGAAGAAGAAGAAGAAGGAGGAGGAGGAGGAAGAAGAAGAAGAAGAAGAAGAGGAAGAAGAAGAGGAAGAGGAAGAGAAAGAAGAAGAGGAAGAAGAAGAGGAAGAAGAAGAGGAAGAAGAAGAGGAAGAAGAAGAAGAAGAAGAAGAAGAAGAAGAAGAAGAAGAAGAAGAAGAAGAAGAAGAAGAAGAAGAAGAAGAAGAAGAAGAAGAAGAAGAAGAAGAAGAAGAAGAAGAAGAAGAAGAAGAAGAAGAAGAAGAAGAAGAAGAAGAAGAAGAAGAAGAAGAAGAAGAAGAAGAAGAAAGAAGAAGAAGAAGAAGAAGAAGAAGAAGAAGAAGAAGAAGAAGAAGAAGAAGAAGAAGAAGAAGAAGAAGAGAAGAAGAAGAAGAAGAGAAGAAGAAGAAGAAGAAGAAGAAGAAGAAGAAGAAGAAGAAGAAGAAGAAGAAGAAGAAGAAGAAGAAGAAGAAGAAGAAGAAGAAGAAGAAGAAGAAGAAGAAGAAGAAGAAGAAGAAGAAGAAGAAGAAGAAGAAGAAGAAGAAGAAGAAGAAGAAGAAGAAGAAGAAGAAGAAGAAGAAGAAGAAGAAGAAGAAGAAGAAGAAGAAGAAGAAGAAGAAGAAGAAGAAGAAGAAGAAGAAGAAGAAGAAGAAGAAGAAGAAGAAGAAGAAGAAGAAGAAGAAGAAGAAGAAGAAGAAGAAGAAGAAGAAGAAGAAGAAGAAGAAGAAGAAGAAGAAGAAGAAGAAGAAGAAGAAGAAGAAGAAGAAGAAGAAGAAGAAGAAGAAGAAGAAGAAGAAGAAGAAGAAGAAGAAGAAGAAGAAGAAGAAGAAGAAGAATTTCAATTGAAAAATGGTAAAATGTTAAAAATTATAGGAATAAGGATTTTGATAAATTTTGCTTTATAAGAATTCACAATATCTGTACATCTACATTATTCAATTGGTTAGTAAAAGACTTAAGATTTTTGGTTTAAATTATGCAGAAAAATATTGTGATACCACAATTTATAGAGCTAGTATAATGCTTAAATTTGGGGAATTAATGTTGGTATTTTAATAATGTTCTAAAATTGGCATTCATGCCTGTTTTTTTCATTAAAAAATTCTAAGAAACATCAAAAAACAGACAATGATTTGAAAATGTTGAACAAAATAATTTAAATGTTGAATAATAATGCATACAGAACCAATTGTGAAGAATATTCTCTAATTATTTAATGATTTATATGTTAAAACCATTTAAAAAATTGACAAGTTATAAAACTGAAAAAAAAAAAACACCTGTGCAAAATTCCTGTATTACAAAAATATATAATGAATGCTGAAAAAAGGAACTCTTAGTGCTTTTGGAGTGTCAACCTGTTAAAAAAATTTATTGGAATTTAATACAAGTAACCTCTGGAGAGCATGGAGAATTCAGATGCAGTTAAACAAATACTTTATTTACAGAACCCTAATGAATTTTCTGTAGCAGCTGTCAGGTGCAAAGATATTAATCATTTTAAGACTGAAAGGCTATTGAAATTTTTATTAACATTCTAATAGCTGAAAATTCAATATTGAAAAAAAAAAAACTTCTTGATGAGCTGAAGATTCATATAACAAAGAGGAGATATACACTGATAAATTAAATGGGAAAAAATGGTAACTTCCTTTCTTCAACAAAATCCAATATCATTAAATTAGTTATATACAAAGGTTGTTCTAAATCCATAATTAAAGCATGATAATAACAACTGAAGATTAAATAAATGCTATAATCAATTCAGAACAACAATGGGAGAATCAGTACAAGCTATCTTAAAATAGTAGTATCAACTGATAACAAATAAATTTTTATCACTGGGAAAAGAATTTAATTTATTTAAAACAACCGGGGGCAAAAGACATCAAATTTGAAAAATTAAAATTTTTTCCATATTAGGCCACATTGTATCCAAAAAAAGTACATTGTTGAAAAGTCTTCAATTGATAATTTGTGATTTTTGAAGTTTTTTTTTTTTTTTAACAAAGTAACTCTTTTCCTTTAGCAATTTTACTGATAAATCTAATAATTTAATATATTTTTATATTAAAAACGATTACATTTTCATTTTTAAATAATGGCCTCTATGAATGACATATACTTTTAACAACAGAAATAGGTTTTGATCAAAATTTAGGTTTTGTTTTGTTATTTTCATTTCTATTATTTATTTTATCCCCAGCCATGTGCATTAGTAATTTTTTTAATTATATATTTTATTCCAGAGAATAGTTCATAATGTAAAATAAAATTTTCATTTTCTGGGAATAAGATCATATAATGCATATCATTAGTCTGAATGCCTAACAAAAAGAAATTACAATCAATATACTAAAGCAATTTATTATTTGGATGCTAAGAGATAAAAATTGCCTTGAGCAGATCCACTTTGAGGTATTTTAATAGATTATCAAAAAAAAGATTGTGACAAATCTTTATGAAGACGTTTTGAGACTGAGAGTAAAGAACTCTCCAAAAGCTCATCAGCAATAAAATATTGATGAAAAATATAATATTCATTAGACTATTCAAACATTGAATGGTAATGATTTATAGTTTTCCTTTTACTTTTTTAGACAGAAAAGCATTTACTGATTGACAATTGGAGATCTATCTATATCCTGCATTGCCTAATAGCAATTACTTGGAAGAAAAATTCTAAGATTGCATGAAACCTGAAAAAATGCATAGACTACCTTAATTCTGGATTCAAATCTCTTGCTTGGAAAGTAAATTCACTAACCATACTACTATATCATTGCCATTAACAATTATCCCTCAATGGCAAGGCAAAAGGTCCAACTAAATTGAATTTTTTCTATAACACTATAGCAAACTTCCTTATTTCATTTACAATCCCACACTTGGCCTTTTTCCTGATCTTTTGTAATCCTTTCAAATTCAATTTACTACTTCAACTGTGCATTTATTACCACTTCTTCTAACAATAGATCTAGCTTAACTCCATTTCAATCTCTTCATTATTTGAGTGATATGGAATATGCGATATGTTGGACCATTTTCATTATCTATCAGTAAATGTTGAATGAATATAAAATTTTAAACTTTATTTAAACTTTTCAAATACAAACAACTTGTTAGTAATAACACAAATAGACAACACAGATTAGTAATGACACAATGTTTTGAGTAGTATTATTCTTCACTCTTCTTCAGGTATTTCTAGTCTGACCAGTTACAGTATTAGCATAGGAGTTAAAAATTTTCATCTTTAGATTCTCGAATATTGAATTTAAGGCAAACGCTCTAACCAACTGAACTATTCTGTCAATACATCGTTGAAGTCTAGGATCCACAGTATATATTAGAAAATATATTTACTAAAAGTTTTATTTTCCACATATGTAGGATATATTTTTGATATTGGGTTCTAAAATAAGCTGTTCATTCAAATTTAATTCTATAATTATTTTGATTCACGTTAATAATCTTTAATATTAAAAAGGTGAAAGGTTTTTAAAATGATTTATGCAATTATTTCAGTTATATATATATGGCGTTTATGTAAACAAAAGCTTGTTCGGAGTTATTGGTAAAGCTCCATCTAGTGATATATATATATTATATCCAGCTGGTTTTTATTTGAGAAACTCTTATTTGTTAATAGATGAATCATGGTTATGAGAGAATTTTTGTATAAATTTATTTTACATTTTTTTCTATTTATATATACTTACATATATACATACACGGACATTCAATTAAATTTACATTGACATTAAAAGAATAATTTATAAAATGTTGATGTTTGCTTAGCATTTTCTGTTTGTTTGAAAAATGTTAAACTTCACTTTCTACAAAATTTATATTTTAACATGAATGAAATTTATTTTCATGGAATTAAATTTTCTTATTAATATCCTCTGGCGAAATATTTTTTTATTATTATTAAATTAATAGTGAAAACACTTAACCGTTGTTTATTTTTATCACCTCAGCTAAATACTAAGATTTAGAAAAATAAATATTGCTAAACACTAAAACATCATTCATGTAAGCACATATCCTGTCTACATATAGAATATATATACCTATGAGATGGTTTATTGTTAAATGCTATATCATCCATTGGATTTTAATTCTAGATGATATTTTCCATTCATCGATTTGTCTTTATTTCTAAAAGGCTGAAGATAATTAAAGAATTCCTGGAAAAATTTAAACCTAAATATTTATTATTTTACCATTAAGAGTTAATTATAATTTTGTTATTTTTTGGTCTTTTTAATTCGTTAAGAGTTTATTGTAAATATTCTTTACCTCCGAAGTAATTTTATTTATAAATTTTGAGAACTCCTGGAATTAATTGTTCTGCCACAAATGGAAACCTATCAAAGTAACGTCAATTATTATTTAAAGATCCATTAAAAAAAACCCCGTTCTCTCTTAAATTTCGGCAATCCAATTTTACAAAAACAGTAATACTATTTAAAAAAAAAAAAAAAAAAACACAAATTACTATTTGAATACACACCAAAAAAGACCCGTTCTCTCTTAAATTTCGGCAATCCGAAAAAAAAACAACTATTATTATACCATCGTCAAAAATATTATTTGGGAAAAATAATTCAGAAACGAAAGAAAGTAAACTTTGTAAACAAACAAACAAACAAACAAAAAAAATCAATATTAATAGAGAATCGCTGGCCCGAAAACGTTATATTAATGTGTTTTTGATTAGAAATCGCACCTCTAGCGACTGACACGAAGGATCAGATGACAACCGATTTTTTTTCAACAGGCATGGAGAACTACACAGCTATTATTTTCTTAGCTAATCTGTATGATGTAATTATCTATTCATATAGCTCTGTAGTTTTACTTAATATCTAAAATAAATCTTGCAAAATTATTTTTCTGTATAAAAATGCCGCCAACAGAACAAATAATAATAAAGAATTTGCAATAATAATAATGTAATAGTTTTTAGGAGAAATCATATAACGTAATTGATAAAATATTGTTTCAAATATATATATATATGTTAGTTTACTTCCCGATGCTTAAAGCCAAGTGGTGCCCATATAACTTATGTAATTTAAAGAAATGGAAAACTAGTATGGAGAATAAAAAGAGTTTAAATATATATAAAAGTAAACAGAATATTGGGTGCGATTTAATTTATGATAATAGCAAGGAATGTAGTTTACTGTTTAAGGCTCGAATAGAATCTTTAGCTACAAGGGAATATACACGTAAATGGAAAAATGTGGGTGATTTAGTCTGCAAGTTGTGTAAGGAAGACAGAAAATATTAGGCATCTGTTAATTGAATGTATGAAGTTGTGGAAGAATTAATATAAGCAAAGTGATTATACAGACAGTAGATTATTGGTTTTTATGCTGGGTTTGGGAAAAGATAAGAGGGATTTAGATATAAAGGCCATGGAGTTGACAAATATTATGTTGTGGACATGGGATGGAGTAGGATGGAGACAAATATGAGAAAAACTTAGGGTGAAGAATGGAAAGGGAAAGTAAAGTGGCTAACAGATTTCTTTAGGCATAGTGACTGATAGATTACTGATTCCAAAAAAGGAGAAGTCACAGTACATCACATAAATAAATAAACAGAAAATGTAAAATAAATTAAACATGTTAGTCTGATTATTACAATAATTTAATACATGAAGCCATTGATCTGACTTTTGCCTGTAGACATAATCATGAAGAATATATGTGGTTATATATATTAATTCCAAATTATATTTGTTACAGTCACTTGAATATATTTTTGTTTTATAAAGAATATTGTGATTTATCTAACAATACTGGTATAAATTAGATCTTTTTTTTGGAAAATCTATATCTAGAATGTTAGCAAATAACATGAAAATGTTAAAAAAAAAATCAATTGAATGTTAAGAATGCAAATAAAGAAACACTAATCCTTTTAATAAGAAAATCTATACATTCCTGCAGGTTATAATTATTACAGTAGTTTACTAATCTACTTAGTGTATACTACATATATTAATTATTAAAATGCCAGTCAGATCACTGGAAAAAGAACAGAGTACACGATTTGATTATTGAATTATATATGTATATGAAAATATTAATTGTTAGCTGGGTATTTTATTTTAAATTTTATTTTTCCAAAGAGAAAGAACAATAAACAGACTGTTTCATATCTCACATTACAATGACAGAGTAATTTTGATGGAATATATGTGCACATATAAAATATGAAATAAAGGGATTAATAATAAAACAAAACAATTGAAATAAAAAATTATCCAGCATGGCTGTCATGCTGACTATAACTTTTATTTAGGTATTTTTTGGTATTTTAAAAATTTTAGACTAAATTTTCCAGTGTTTTGTTATATATATGAAATATGAAGGAAAAGATATAAATGCAGACAAAAGTTACTTATTTAAACATTGAAATAAGCTTAGAATAACTTAAATATCAATTAAGTAATAATATGCACAATATTTGGAAATAAGTTATTTAAAATTAAATAAAATAATTTTTCTGATAGAAATAGTTTATTTAATTGTTTATTTCTCATTTTAACAAAAATCTAAATTTTTAATGTAGATAAAAACTACTTTTGCATATAACAAAGATATTTATTTAACTAGCATATAATTATAAAAAATATTTTCAGCATGTTTGTGATTAGAAAATATAATTAAGAAAATAATAATAATTAAGAAACTATTTTTAAATTTATTCTATTTGGTTATGTAAGTAAGGGAAAAAAGAACCATTATAGTTATATTTTTATTTTTATTGTTAAAAAGTAATTAATTTTTTGCTTATAATTATAAATAATAAACAACAGGAAAACGCTGTTATATTTCTTAAACATAAATAATATATTAGCAGATGTGCATATATTTATAAATTATCATTTATATTAAAAGTTTACATATGTGATAACAAATATGTAAGAATATATTTAATTAAAATATATTTTAAATTTTATTTTAAAAATGTTCTTACCAGAATTATATTTTTAAGTAGAAAAAATTATGAATAATACTTTATCAATAGAAATAAAAATAAAATAATTTATTTCTTTGAAAAGGAATTATGCTAGCAATATAAAATATTCAGAATATATTTCTACTTCTATTTATCATTAATTTTTTTTCAAGGGCATCATATTTTTATTTAATTTTTTCAAACTCCTAAAACTTTTTTTTCCATTAAACTTTTTATCAGGCTGATGCTTCATTTAATATTTTGTTTACTGTTGAAATTATTTTTATATTAGTTTAAAGCATTAGATTTTTGCATCAATTCTATAGAGATGTGCCATTGACAGCAAGATCTCTTTTTTCCTCCAAAACTTTCTAATCAGCCATTTTTAAGGAATCCTAATAAAGAATTATAATGTTTTTTTTATTATCTGTTAATAAGACAAAATAAATATAATTTAATGATGACTGCAAAATTAAAGTTCTTAGCATCTTTTATCCAGCATTTACTATTCTCAAGAACAGATTACTATTATAAAATTTACAAATTTTAGATGTTAAGATTTTTAAAAAATTTTAACTAAAAAATAATTTCACTTTCATACCTCTAACTAAGGAAAGTTATCTATTATTATTTTATTATGTGGGTTTACATTTATTGCATATTTACAATCATTACTCTGACTATTGTGAGAATAAATATTATAGTTTAATAGATTTAAAACATTTTAAATCTATTTTAAGGCATCTACTAAACATTCCTGCACTGCTGGTTCTTACTGCTCTATTTTTTCCTCCTTTTTATGTTTTTTCTATTCTAGCTTTATATCTGTTCTATTTTTATGATAATAACATTTTGATTCTACTTTTTTATGACTTAAAATTTAATTAAAATAAATTAGTTTTTTTTATACCTTGAAAAGACATCAGCTGCATCAAGCTACTATGAAAAAGTATTAACAGTATAGATATATATATAGTTTATAAAATGTGAAAATTATTGCAGTAAGAAATGTAAATAATAAAAGTCAGATGTTCCATTTTTTAAAAAGGGATGCAAGACTCTTTCCTGTTGATTGAATTTGCATCTTTTGTAATAACCCATACCTCCTTGAACTTTCTCTTACAATCATCCATCTCTATGCCATTAGTTAATTAATTTTGCACTATAGTGCTGTTAAGTGAGAATATATCTATATGGTTATACCTTTTCATAATGGCTTGTCTCACTCATGTTTTTTTCAGAGAATTTCATTAATACATGTAAAGAGTTTCATGTTAAATAATTATATTTTCTTTACAAATTTATGGTTATGATCATTTTAATTCTAATATTGTCACATGAATAATTTCAACATCATTTTCCATCCATATTAAAATAATTTCTGGGCATGTTTACAGGTTTGCTAATACAATTAGTAGCCAGCTTAAATATTAAACATATTTTTTAAGTTGTAAACATAGTATTATCTGTTTCTCTATAACAGCATTTAGTTTTCCTAGCTCTCATTAATTAAAAAAATCCATTCTGTGGGTATAGTTAGGATACTAATGATCTAATACAATCTTTTTATCTCTGGGTGACCTATTATAAATGCATCTTACAATTTACAGCTTGCTAAATACTTTTTACAAAAATTCTATTTCTTTTGGCTTTATTTTATTTTCTAATTATTCAAATATTGTTCAAAAACCAATCTCAATCTTATTTTTCATAATAATTATATACTCATCCCTATTTCTTCATTGTTTTGAGATATTTTTTCTTATCTGAATTGTAAATTTTTATTTTGTTCATTTTTACTCTTTTTATTTTAACTTGTACTACTATTTTCAACCTTTTTTCTCCATCTTGCTATCAATCTTCCTATCATTATTCATCTTTTATGGATACATTCAACTTTGTTAAAAGTCTTGCTGTCTAATTTACTTTCCTTCTTATCTAGCAGAGATATTCTACTATTTTTCTTTGGAAATAAATAAATGAATAATACTTCTGTGTATAATATAAAAATAATATAAAATAACAATTCATGTCAACTGTTAATACAGAGTTTAATATAAATAAATAAAAACAAATAATATTTCCAAGCACTTTCAACTCTTACGAATTGTTATTTTATATTATTTCTCTTTGGATAATCTTTAAAACTCTTTCTTCTATATTTTTTAATTAACTTCTTTTGTGTCTTGATTTTTCTTTTAATCCCCTAAACAACCTGGCATTTTATATCATTCTGTGTATATATTTACTATTCCTTTGAATTATCTGCTGGCCATTGAATATTTTGGATGCCGCATCCATTCTTTTTTTTTTTTTTTAACATACTACAATATTTGTGAATATTTTCAAAGTTCAGTTTACTAAAACTTTCATCTTCTCCATTTGTATTTGCAGATTTCTTTTCTTTTTATTCTTCCTGTCACTGTTTTCTCTATTGATTTTATTTAATCTTTAAATAACCTTTAATAATTGTTCACAGCTATCTGAATCATTTTTTTATTTAATTACTTCATACATCTTATATTGGAGCACACCGGGTAATTTTCTAAACATTGTGTTGATCTTGGTATCTTTTTTTATTTGAATTAAGTCACATATTAACACATTTTGTTTCTTCTATACTTTTTTCAAATTTTCTTGCTCTTTTTTAATCCATAATGCATTTTATCTATTTAGACTTTTAATTATTATTATTTTTTTGATACTGTAATCTTTATTAGTTTTTGTTTTCATCTTTGTAAACTCTAATATTTGTGTTATTTGTTGTCTTTATTTTTATAATATTTTCTATACTTTTCATGAAAAAGGTAAAAGGATTCATAATAATATAATATAGAGATAGTAAGGAAAGTTATATAAAAAAATAAAAGTCTCAAGAGTATAAAACAATATTCTGGTATTGGTAGGAAACTTATTTCTGCAATAAGAAAAAAAAAAGAACTATTACTAAAAAGAGACATGACATCATGAAATGTAGAGAAAAGTTCTATCAATAATTATATAACAATAAAAAGCAAAGAAAAGTACCTCCTACAAATACTATATCTTCTGAATTGTCCAGGATTTTAAAGGAAGAATTGAGTCATGCAATTAAATACATGAAAAGAGGAAAAGCTCTAAGTAATGATGAAATTATAATAATCATCTTAAAAGAAGCAGGTGAAGAAATATAATTTTTTTTGAAAAAGTTATATATCAAATATTTAAATGATGATTGGAAGAATGCAGTATTAATATTAATATGTAAAATGGTGATAAAGAAGATATTAGAAATTACAGACCTATCAGTCTTTTATCAATTTAATACAAAATATTTAGCAAAATAATTACAACTCATCTACAGTAAACTTTGGATTTTAATTAAAAAGAACAAGCCGGATTTAAAAATATTTTTAGACAATGGATCACATCTAAGTATTGAGGGAAATTATAGAAATGACCAATGAATATGAATTGCTGTTATGTTTTAGATTTGTAGACTTTGAAAAGGCATTTGATTCTTTAAGTATTTTCTCAGTGATTAAAGAATTGTATTATCAAGGTATAGACCCAGAATATTATCATATTCTGAAGAATATGTATAAAAATGCAACAGCAACAATTAGATTACATAATAATATTACTAAAAAGATTAACATTGAGGAGGGTACAGAAGGAGACTCTATATATTCACAATTTTTATAGCAGTTCTGCAATAAATATTTTGTGGATTAAAATAGGAAGCTAAGAGAATAAAAATAAATGGAGATTATTTAAGTTGTTTTTTGCAGATGATGTTTTCTTTTTGCAAATAATGCTTTAGAGCTTCAGGAAATGTTATAGGAGTTATCAGATGAAAGTGAAAAAATAGCATTAAAGGTAAATGTTAAAAAGACTAAAGTATATTCAATGGATTGTCTCTAAAAAAGAAAATAAAGATTGATAATGCGTTAGAAGAAATTAACAACTACAAACATTTTAGTTAGATTATTACTACAAATGAAAACATAATGGAGGAAATTAATCATGGAATTAAACTTCATTGGAATGCTTTTGGTAGAAATAATTTAGTATTAAAAGAAAATATACCTATTGCTTGAAAAAAAATGTTTTTAATAAATGTATTTTACCAGTTCTTTTGGATCTGAGACTTGAATACTTAATAAAAGAGCAATAAAGAGACTTCAGACAATTCATAGAAATATGGAGGATGCATGTTAGAAATAAGAAGAGATCGAAAGTGAAATAAATGAATTAGAACACAAACAGGTGGTACTGGGCATAATTAAAAAAATGAAAAGACTGAAGTGGAATTGGGCTGGATATATTGCTAGAAAAGATAACAGGTTGGACACTTAGAAAAAGATCACATGTGAGATAGATGGGTGAAAAAAAAGTGTGCTGTTGTGATGCAGAGAAGAGAGGCTAAAAATTGGAGATGGGATGATTAAGGAGATCTTTATTGTGTTGTGAATTGATAATGGTTGAAAATAATGATGATGATGCTTTCCATCCTTGTTTCAATTTGACAGCTCATTTTTAATTTGGTTTCTACATCATCTATTTTTATTTTGATAGTTTCCAGTTTATGTTTTTTTCCTTTTATGTTATTTTAAATTGCTGTTTATTTTCATCTTTTAAATATTGTCACATTTTTTTGTTTCATTTATTCCAGTATATGTGGGTTTATAAATTTATATGTGTTTATTTTAAAAAAATTAGTGCAGAAATATTTATATAATAAGTATTGTATAACTAAGTTAGCTATAAATTCTATATCTACATTTTATTTAATGGATACTTACAATAAATAATATATTACTACAATGTGTTCATAGTTAAAACTAAATAAAGTTGTCAAGTTGGTTTATCATTATATCCGATATACATAAAATTTTAACAAAATTCTTTTACAAAATATGTTTTTACAATATTATTTTATGTTTTGTTTTGACTAATTTCCAAACAATTCTAAAATTAATAATCATTTTTTAAATCTATATGTCTTGATTTTCAGTGTAGTCTCTTATAATTAAAATTAACATGATATGATGCATATTAACAGAATGTGAAATGTGTGCATAGTTAAATCTATGATCAACTGTTGATTTTTTTCTTGGATCTAAATTATAGATTGATAATAACATTTTCTGGATTTGAATTATGGATTCATGATAACATCAAAATTGATATGAAAATTTTCTTCTGGAATTAATATTTGGTTAGTGCATATGTATAAAAAAATTTCAAGTTATTTATGACATGTATTAGTTGACTATTCTGATATGGCATATATGTGACTTAAAACAATATTTAATTCATATAGTATATGTTGATTAGTACAATTAGGCTATTATGAAAGATTTTAACTAATGTCCAAATCTTTCTAATATTTGCATATAATTTTATTTTGCATATATAAAGGTATATAATAATGATGATTTCTCGATTGGCAATATGTTGTTTTCAAATCTTATATTTAAAGAATTTTGATGATTGTCTTAGGTGACAATTGTATATATCTTGAGCAAAGAAAAGTTTGAAGTTTAATCCTTCATTTTAGAGCTAATAATTGGCAAATTTAGTTCCATTTTTCTCTTGTGTATTAAATTGATGTTCTATGAATATTTATTTCATTTATTTATGTGGATAGCACTTGTTTATACAGTGATGAATTTTATCTATAATGCAAACAAATAATTGTTTTCTATGTCATTGGTTAGTTAGCTTATTCTTTCCCTTCATCTTTCCATTTGGATATTTATAATGTCTTTAATCTTTAAAAAAATACCATCAATTGTTGTTGCTGCTGTTATTATTATTATTATTATTATTATTATTATTATTATTATTATTATTATTATTATTATTATTATTATTATTATTATTATTATTATTATTATTATTATTATTATTATTATTATTATTATTGTTGTTGTTGTTGTTGTTGTTATTATTATTATTATTATTATTATTCTCATTGTCGTTATTATTATTATTATTATTGTCATTGTTGTTGTTATTATTATTATTACAATGATGATGATGGTTCAAAAAGTAACTTTATTGGACTAAACAGCATTTACAGATATTTCAGATTGCATACATATGTTTATATTTGTAATTAGTTGGTTTGCAGAAGCACATTGATTTTATATGTACACAGTATGTATTGGGGGTGGGTAATAGTTTTGAAAAGGCCAAATCCTTATGATAATATAACAAAAAGTTTAGTGTTTTAATTCTGAAGATTTCTGTTTTCATTGATGTGAGATATCTGTGAGACTTAGGTTAATGGTTGCTGTCCATTAGCATTGGGAGGGAGTTACAATGATATAACAAAGTTTAATATTTTAAATCTGAAGATTTCTGCTTTGATTGATGTGAGAGATTTATGAGGCCTCAGTTAATGGTTGTTGTCCATTTGCATTGGGAGGGAGATACAATTTTGAAAATGGGTGACATATTTCATCAATCTCATTGTTTGGTTCATAAAATTCACAAGTTTTCTGTTATAGTGTTACCATATGCAATTGATCAGGAATAAGGTCTACATTCATAGATTATTTCCAATGAATTACATATGTGTGCAATGTACAAGCTTGTTTATTTTCAATAAATATGCTATATTATAGTTAACTATTTTATTTCTATTTGCAGTTTATGGTGTTTGAATATTGTTTGATCCCTGCTTTGTTGTAATGATTGTATGAAGTATAATGTCTTTAATTTTTGCAAGTAGCTAGGATTAGTTCTTGTTTCAGCATTCAGTCTGAATAACAGGCTGGCCTGGAATGATTTTATGCCAGTTGTTTGTGATTCCCCCTCCCCACAGAGTGATGATTATGCCTTATTTATCTGGTTATAAGGCTTCTTGTTATTTGAATAGTGACCAAGTGGCAGCATATATATTTGAATGTATTTTTCTACCTTTGATTTTTAATTGTGACAACTTATTGTAAAAGGTAGAGGAGTGTCATCTTGTATTACTGTTTAAGGCAAAAGTGCATTGTGTGCCTGAAATGAATAGAGAATAAATGTGACTGTAAGCACAGTGGGATTGAGTTTCCATAATATGCAATGATATGTTGTATTGAGATATTATGCTATATATATGTGTGTTATCTTTGTGTCTCTTCTAGACTTGGGATTCATAAATTAGATGTTGTTGTGTTTCTTTTGCAGAAATAGGTAGCCCACAAAATGGGCCAATAGTAGTATACACCTACCAGAAACAGAGGAAGTAAGTTATTGGCAGAGCATGGAGATTGATTTAAATTATGAAGTCAAACTATTTAGACTCCAGTAACAATTTTTTGAAGTTGTGAAGCACATTTTTATTGTTCATCCATAGCATTGGAGAAAGGTTGTTGGTGGTCAATTTTTGATGCTTGAAGATGTACATCTGCCAATATGTATATTTGCTGGTGAAATGGGCAGGTATCTGGGTAACTGTTGTTTTATTCTGGTAGATGATTGATGACAGGTATGAGTACTGTGAGGGAGGTCTGTCACAATCAGGTATTGTAATTGGGGGAACTGTTTTGAGATGGTAGCTATTAAGTTTGTGGTCTTTTGAGTTTGAAAAATGCTTACATCATATAAACCAAGTATGTTGTTTGTGAGTGGTCAGCTGAGATATCTAGTTGATATGTTAACACTCTTTCTGCATCATATGAACTTATTGCAAATGGATTTGATTTTGGATTTGAATGCCTTAGGGAAGAGCATAGTGAGTAGATAGTATATAATTTTAGTGATGATGAGTTGATTGAATAGCTGTACTTTTGAATATATTGAAAGGTATGTCTTTGATAGTGAGTTAGTGATCTGCTCAGCCTCATTTTTAAGTTTGTTCTGTATATAATATCTCATTGTTGTAGTCTTCAAGTGAAATAGAAATCCAAGAAAAGCATTTGGTTTTGGCTTGGTATTTGTGCATGTTTTATCTGTAAAGGGTGGCCAGGCATTGCATTGAATTTCAGCTTGTGTGTGATTGTGAATTCTTATAGAATTTTTTGTACACTGGGTAGGTATTGTTTGGAAGGTAGAAAGACATTCACATCATCCATGTATACAATGCATGTGTTTGGAATTGGAATTTCTGTAGTTTGCTGGATTTTTTTGTAGAAGGCAGTTGATATATCGTGTGAATAAGAGCAAGCTGAGCAGAAATCCTTTCTATATGCACTCCATGGGTATAAATGATGGAAATTGAGTGTGATATGAATTTTATGGCTCAATAGCAAATTTGAAAGTAAATATAACTTAGTTTGGGGGATTCTGGTACAGGCTAACATGTCTATAAGTATACAGAGATCGATGGAAATCAAAATCTCCCTCAATATTAAGCTGGACTGTTATTGGCACATATCTTTTTCTATTGAACTGAGTTTAGGACCACTTTGAAGATTGGAGCTGCTTGGATGGTTGATGACCTTTCTTTGCGAACTCATACTGAAAATCAGTGTAAGTTTGCATGTTTCTATTTTATCCTTAATGATTTTTTTGATGATTTTTAATTAGTAGTGGTTCCATGGAAATGTGACAGAGATTGGTAAGAAAGGAGATAGCTGCTGGTTTTTTGGTGAATGGTACTATTGCAGTGGGGCAAAAGCTTCTTGTAAGTTGAAGTTTCTGTCACAAATGATTGGTTAGATCATAGAAATAATTTGCTGTAAAGCAACTAATATGCACTAATATGAATTGAGGGATGGTATAATTTCCAAGAGGGCATAATGGGGTTGTTATTTCTGGTGTAGAGAAAGTTTGAGTGGTTGATTTTCTTGCACAGTTTTTGTTTAAAGTATGAATAAATAGGCATTATCATGTTAGTCTGCATATGTGGTCTTGTCAACTTGATAACCATTGGAACTATTATTATTCTTATTATCTCTATTGTTATAATAAGTAATCTGTTAGACATGACAAATTAGTGAAACTCTGAGAGACAGACCATTTTAGACCATTCTTCCTAAGACTTTATACTTCAATGGTAAGCAGAAAATCCTTAAATAGAGCCACCTAAACATACAATCTTATGCCAGATAAACTTCAGTCTCATTCAAATCCAGTCTCAAAGTGTCTCATTAGTGATTGTACTGCTTCAAACAGAAATCCCTAAAAATTACCAGCCTACTTGTTCCCATCATTGCTTTTTTAATTCTTGAAGGTTTGAGCTAAAAAAAATAAAGAAAAAGGAAATTAGAATCAAAAATACTATGCATGTAGTTAAAGAATAAAAATATGATTGCACAAACACCCAATCCCATTTTTTATAATTAGTATAGAGAGATGCCAAATGGTATAAGAGAATCATGGGCCTTACAATAACTTAAGTGACTAAAGAATAAATAGAGGGTGGCATAAAAAACTGCATCAGAAATAGTACTTGGTCTTTGATAAATCAACATTTTATTCTCTAAGGCATAAGGTCAGGCATTGCTTATTTGTTATTCCCAGTTAGATTTTATATCTGAAAGTTATTTTAATTTTCAGTCATCACCTGTAAAGCTCATCAGTATCTGACCACAGCATCGAGAAATAAGAAAATATCTGAAAGTTATTTTAATTTTCAGTCATCACCTGTAAAGCTCATCAGTATCTGACCACAGCATCGAGAAATAAGAAAATAAAGCTAAAGATAATTGCTAAAAAGTCTTAAAATAATATCAATGGCTAATATTAAGATTTAATATACTATTATTAACATTTATAATTAAAATAATAATTATTAATCTTTCATTCCTTTTCCGTTTTCTTTTATCATTAACTGGGGGAATTATTTCTCTGCAATTAACTATGATGTGTATTTGTGTAACTATATTTTCAATTTTTTAATTACATCCGTAATAATTCTCTCTCTTTTAGTTTTAACATTTTATAATTGAATAATACTTAGGACTTTCAAAACAGCTAGCTTTTTTGTTGTTGTTGATACAATAATTTTATTTGTGTGATTAAAAAACAACAACAATACTTTTAAATTAATAAATATGGAATAATTATTATATAGCTAATCAAATCTTGCATTATTTTTTTTATTTTAAAATAAAATCTTCCAGTATCAAAATATAATCCATAAGATAAAATTAGCTCGTCAGTATGTCTATGAAATTGATGATTCTTTAAAATTATTCGCTTGCTAAAGAAAAGTTCATTAATGCTAGAAATAAGATAACACGATGAAATTACGTCAGAGTGATTTGCTGTAGATAAACAAATGCGTTTGGATTTCTTTCAGTTATTTCAGGATTAAATATATGAGATTTCTTTTATTTCATTACTGAAAATAAATATTTGATGTTTACTTGTATACAAGTCTTAAGAAAAATGAACTAATTATTACTATTCCTTTTTTTCTTTTTTAACAAGTACAAATTAATTGGACATCTTTAACTATCTTAACGATGCCGAATGACATAATTTTGAGGTAGTATCATTTAAAGTTTATTTTTTAATTTAATGGTTATTAATTCTATTTAATTTAATAATTTTTAAAACTATTTTGTTATTTATATTTTAATGATTGAAATAATTGAAGCTTGAAATTTCTCGTAATTCATGCATGCCAATACAATTAATTACCTTTTCCAATGTTTCTAAACGGAATTAATATTGTTTGATTAAAATAATGAAAAACGTCTCACATAAAAAATAATCAAGGATTCTCTTTTGACTATTCGAATCGTGTGTCTCTTAGAATTTTAGAACCAAAATACATGTAATCACTATTAGAAGATAAAATCATCGAAGTAGTCCACCAATGTTGCGATGAAATTTTATTTATCCTTGGGAGGTTATGGTATAAGTATATAACTAGTGTTTCAGGTAATATCAAATTAAAATTGAAAAGAAATTAATAAAAGTTTTCCAATTTTCTTTTGTTTAAGGTCAATATATTTTTAAAGTATATCTTTAGAGGGAGTAAAAATTAAAATAATGAGATTTCAAAAGACTGGAAATGTGCTAACGGCTCATTAGGATTTGTTTCACTTTCAATATATAGGGAGCATTTTATCAAAATCACCTTTTCAGTAATACCTAGAAAAATGTGAAATAAAAGCTGATATAATTGGCTTTTGATTTGACTCATGATTCCAATCTCCAAAAAGGAAATAGACATATATTAAAAAGTAATAATAAGGAAGCATAAAAATACTTTCAAAAATAAATTGCATTAGCTTTTATATCACAGTTGTTAGATATTGACTATAAGCCTGATTTTGATGACATTAATATACTATCTAGATTGGAAATTATGATTTAAGAACTGTGAAAGTGTCAGTTAAATTCTAAAAAAAATGTATAGTTTAAGATATTCCATTCTTATTGTAACCCCATTTATTTTATCTCTTTCTTTTCCCTCTACAATATATATTTTTTAAAAAGTCCATCTATCATAAAAAAGAAAATCTCGAAACATTTGATAAAACTTTCTTACAACTATGAATGGACAATTATCTGGAAAAATGTCTAATCAAAACTCTTTAATTCACACATAGTCTCATTATTATATGAGAGACAACAGTTCTCTAGGACATTGTAGCTTTTCAAAAGTCGAATGAGATTTCATTGAAACATTGTCAAGATTCTTTGATTGCTAAATAACAGAACTTTTCAATATGTGATATTGATGTATGGTAGGTATTTAATACATACACAAATATATAAATCAAATATAAACATACACACACACACATATATATATATATATATATATACATACTGAAATGATATTCTATATGGATTTACAATGTTTATTTCGTGTATGTGTATGATGTATAATCATTAAAAAAAATAATTTAAGAAATCAATGAATCATATAGAATTCAAATACCGAAAATCCATAAGAGCGCTAAATTATTTTGTTTGAAACAAATTTTTAAATATAACATTACAGATAAATCTCGAGGAAAAATAAAAGTAAATAATTATACTTTGATTCAAATTATGGTTTTAGAATTTTATACCCATCCAGTTCTCTTTTGTTAAGTAAAAGTCAATTGTGTTAAATTTAGAATTTAAAGTTGATCTATTGAAATTTTATTAATATAATTATTGAAAAAGGTAATGTCTTTAGAGGGCCAGTTTTACCGAAGGTAGCTTACAGTCATCAAATTATTTTATAAATAATATACAAGCAAAATTTTAAACAAGAAGGTTTATTGCTCTGAATAAAATATACATCTAGATTAATAATAGTTAGTAATTCAACTAATGGCTTAGTTAATTGTATCCTATTAAACTATAGATGGAGAATTTTCTTGTATTCTCTGTCAGTTGTACTGTTTGTACAATTCTCAGAATTAGTCCACACATGTATTGTTCATTATAGGATTGAATGATATCTCTGCATTTTGTTTCATTGCACTTATATCTGCTCTGTTAACTTTTTTCAGTTAACTTTTACTATGATGTTCTCTTCAGTATATTTTCCTGCTCATGCACTGCTGTTTTGTAAGCACTATATTGATCTCTCCCATTTCTAGATAGTATATTTTTTAAAGCACTAAACATCACATGATCACTATTTTTTATGCTAGCACATAACTGTTATTAAAACAGGAAAAACTCTCCATACAGTAGTGCCACTCAGAGCTAACCAGAGTAATCAATGGATGGCAGAAGACTTGTGCATAAAATCCCCATCTAGTGCCTACTCATCCAATATCTCCAGACTAGTTTCTGGCTTGTAGCCTTCATCAGTGAGCTATGGCTGTTAGAGAGCCAAAGACACCAAAATGTATGGGTGCTGAACTGGGTTCAGACCCATATGACTATATAAGCTATTGAGTTTAGATTGAAAATATTGTGTTTTAAATTTTATTCTTATAGTTTTGTAGTTAAGTAGAGATAAAAGGTGGCTGCTGGAGGGTTGCATTAGATCCTAAGATCTAGGTGTAGTGCTCTCAGATCTAAAGCTCCTCACTGATGAAAGCAACAAGTCAGAAACTAGACTGGGGATATTGGATGAGTAGGCACTAGATGGGGATTTTATGCACAAGCCTTTTGGCACCCATTGATTACTCTGGTTGGCACTGAGTGGTACTACTATGGAGATTTTTGCCTGTTTATATTTTTTTACATGACTTAGTATGCATAAATAACTTCATTATTGTTTTCTTACATATTAGCATATCAAGTTTCATTCCATATTTTCATAATTTTATGAATATTATTTTTTTCTAGAGTGCAATTTTAATCTCACTTATCTTTAACTAAATTTATCTGCACACACTTATGCACTTTATTTTATTATATACACAATTTGTGGTACTAAGTTTTTAGTCAAATACAACAATTCCCCCCTTCATTCTAGAAATAATGTAAAGTTCAATCACATACCAGTTTTTCAAGTCTTCCACCCACCATAGCTTTTCTGGAGAAGTGCCTTTTTTTTTTTTAGTGAAAGGTATTTCTTTTTCATACAGTGGTTCACAATTTACTTCAATAGATAAATCATGTGAATCAAAACTTGAAAACTTTTTTTCTACATTTATTTTAGTATTCATAGACGTGTAAATAAATCAATTATTTTTATATAGCACGAAGTTTTATAAACTGTAATAGCTAAACAGCATTAAGCTGTTGCACATGCGCTTTGCAGATTTTAACTATAAATGACTGAATACAAACACTTCAAACACATGATAAAGTCTTTGGGAAAAGATAGAATGGCCATCTATCTTTTCGAATTTTCACCATTTTTTTGTAAATCAGCTGCATAGCAGAAGCAGAATGTGTAGTTTTTTCTATTATGTCTAATAGTTCACAAAAATTGAATTTTAAGTGGTTAATATAACTTCTTGTTTCTCTACCATCTTCTATCCTAAATATACATATTTGCATAGGCAGTATTTTAGTTATAATTCCTAGTATCCATTTCCAAACAGTTTGTCCTATTTCATGATTGACATTTTATGACGTCTTACTAATTTTGTTCAGTATTAATACAGAAACTTGTATTCTAAAATGGAACTAAAGTGCTGATAAAACATTGCTGTTGTTAGCACTTCATGAATATCAATATATTTCACTTTATTCAATCCACATTTTAACTGCTGAACATCCTTTTCCAGTAATTCATTTGATTTGGGTAATAAGATAGTATTAACAGATGCTATATCCTTTTATTAATAAGAAAACCATTTAACTGTTTTGAGCAAAATCCTATATCCTTATCTGTAACTATTAACTCGGACTACCCATGTGTTGGAAAGAATTCATTTAGTACTTTTATTATATTATCTGCTTTGGTATTTTTGATCATTCTGTATTTTATGCATTTGAAGAACAAAACAATAAATATAAGAAATATATATCCATGGAATGACTCTGCATGATCTAGATAAACTCTTTATCATGGTTTGTAGCTTCAGGCCATGATTTTAACTTTTTTGTAGGTAACCTCACTGTTTTTTGATAGGCTTGATATATTTTTATAGTTTTCTCAATATCATTATTTATATCCAGCCAATGAGCTAATTATTTTATAAAAACTATTCCAAGATATCTTTTGTATAACAACCATATGTTTCTTCCTTCAGCTGGAATTAAAACTAGTTCACTCATAAGAATGCTTTATTTACATATAGATAAACTTTCCTAAACATTCCAGATTTTGCAGCACTGTGCAGGTTGGTCACTTGTATTCCATCTTGTTTGATCCAATTTTAGATATCGCATGCCATTTTTGTCCATTCTGCTACATATTAATTATTTACTGCCTTTAGTTTTAAGCAGTGGTAAATTTTTTTTTCTGTATTTAAAAATTTCAGTTAGGCCATCTTGATACAATTTTTCCCAGAAGTCAAAACCAGTTTTATCCCAATATAGGGCCCAAATTCTTAGCTACAACATGTTACAGTAGATTTTTTATTTATCTGTTTACTTTTACTAGCATAATTACCATTCCTTATAAAGCTTCTGTTTATGTCTATCACAGTCAAGTTAATCTCTTTCATTTAAATTTTATCATTCCAATTCCTATTAATAGCTATCCAATTCTTTAAAGTGATGAATCATACACCTGGCCTACTATCAATTTTTATCTTGGTAATTTTGTCATTGATTTTGACATTTAATATATTACACATATTCTCATTTAGTTATTTTTTTGAAATCCATGTTAGGCATTGTTTGCTTGTGCTTACAAATTTTTAACAAATCACTTATGAATCTGCAATGTTTACATTTGTCTTTTTCTATATTTACAACATTTTTTAATATGTACTTTTTACCACAGCAGTAAACAATATAGTCATCATCTTTAGCATTACTATTTGTCATTTGCATCTATATTTGTAAATTCTGTTGAATGTTGCAAAACAGTTTCTTATGCTATTTCTTTTCCAGTAGAGCTTATATAAATTAATGTAGATTCAGTTTTCCATCTCACAGGCAGCATAATAGCTGGACTAATAGCATCTCTTTTAACTGAACTTTAAACTCACATTTTTTCATTAGTTTGTGTTTTCCTGAAGGTTTGTGATAAGAATGTTTTAGTTGTATTTATATGTTGGACTATTTCCATCATCTAATATGAGTATTGAATGTCTTTAGAAAAATTAAACTTTATTTAAATATTCCAAATACATTCAACTGTTAGTAGTAGTTCACAGGTTAATATATGCTCACCATTTTGAAAGGTATTATTCTCCCCTCTTCTTCAGGTGTTGCTGGCCTGACCAATGACAGTATTATCATAGGAATTGAACCCAGACCCTTAGATCCTTTAAGTATTGATTTTTAAGGTAATGCTCTAACCAACTGAGTTATCCTACCAAACTTTCATATTTTTTCATAGATGATTGCATTTTGTTTCAGAAACATAGTAATGCTGTAGTTTGAAGTATAAAATTAACTTCTGTACTAACTCTTCACAGGAAATATTTTCTGGTGTTTTTGTATCACACAGACAATTAGCTATTTGAAATACATTCTTTCCTGACATCTATAGAAGTGCAGCGATTTTTATCTTATTATCTGCAATGTTGTTTATAATAATGTACCTTTCAACATGACTGTATATTTGCCTTTATTCTGGACTGTTTATATTAAATAGCATTATAATATTGTTCTGCATTGTCATGTTGTCTATATACATTATTCCATAGTAATTTTTGATTATGTCAACTGCCTACTGCATAAAAATCTTGAACTGTTGACAGTAGTAACTGATGTGGTCAGGAACCAGTTTTACCTAAGCCAGTTATACACTCATTAAATTATATTAGAAATAATACAGAAACAAAATTTTAAATTGAATAGTAAAGTTTATTGCTCTGAATATATATCATCATCATCATCATTGTCAACAATTATCAATCCACTGCAGAATGAAGATCTCTCCAAGTTCAATCCATCTTCTCCAATCTTTAGCATCTCTTCTTCACATCATCCCTGCATAATTTTTTATTTCATCCATTTGTTTCACATGTGATCTATTTCTGGATCATTTACAACCTCTTGAAATCCAGTTTAAAATTTCAATTGTCTATTTTATATCTTCTAGCAATATGTCCAACCCAATTCCACTTCATTCTTTTAATTCTTTTTCAATGATATCAGTAATACCTGTTTGTTCTCTTATCCATGTATTTTAATCTTTTCTTATTACTCATAGCATGCATCTCTCCATACTTCTTTCAGTCATCTAAAGTCTATGTATTGCTCTTCTATTAAGTGTCCAAGTCTCAGATTCATAAATAAGAACTGGTAAAACACATTTATTAAAATCCTTTCTTTTTAAACACATAGTCATATTTCCTTTTAATATTAAATTATTTCTATCAAAAGCCCTGCAATAAAATTTAATTCTATGATCAATTTTATCCATTATGTTTCCATCTGTAGTAATCAACTGACCAAGATATTTGTAATTGTTAACTTTTAACTTATCATAATCAATCTTTATTTTTGTCTTTTGAAAAAAATCCATTGAACATTACTGTAGTCTTTTTTAAGTTTATTGCTCTGAATATATATCATCATCATCATCATTGTCAACAATTATCAATCCACTGCAGAATGAAGATCTCTCTAAGTTCAATCCATCTTCTCCAATCTTTAGCATATCTTCTCCACATCATCCCTGCATAATTTTTAATTTCATCCGTTTGTCCCACATGTGATCTATTTCTAGATCATTTACAACCTCTTGAAATCCAGTTTAAAATTTCAATTGTCTATTTTATATCTTCTAGCAATATGTCCAACCCAATTCCACTTCATTCTTTTAATTCTTTTTCAATGATATCAGTAATACCTGTTTGTTATCTTATCCATGTATTTTAATCTTTTCTTATTACTCATAGCACGCATCTCTCCATACTTCTTTCAGTCATCTAAAGTCTCTGTATTGCTCTTCTATTAAGTGTCCAAGTCTCAGATTCATAAATAAGAACTGGTAAAACACATTTATTAAAATCCTTTCTTTTTAAACACATAGTCATATTTCCTTTTAATATTAAATTATTTCTATCAAAAGCCCTGCAATAAAATTTAATTCTATGATCAATTTTATCCATTATGTTTCCATCTGTAGTAATCAACTGACCAAGATATTTGTAATTGTTAACTTTTAACTTATCATAATCAATCTTTATTTTTGTCTTTTGAAAAAAATCCATTGAACATTACTGTAGTCTTTTTAACATTTATCTTTAGTCCTACTTTTTTACTTTCATCTGATAACTCTTGAAAAATTTCTTGAAGCTCTAAATTATTATTTGCAAAAACAACTACATCATCTGCAAAAATCTAAATTACTTAAATAATCTCCATTTACTTTTACTTCTTTAGCTTCTCTTTTTAATCCACAAACTACTTTTTGTAGCGGTCTTGCAAAACATTTTGAAAATGTGGAGTCATCCTGCCTTAAACCCTTCTCAATGTTAACCTTCCTAGTATCATTATGTAATTTAATTATGACTATTGCATTTTTATAAATATTTTTCAGAATATGACAATATCCTGAGTCTATATTTTGATGGTCCAATGTTTTAATCACTGAAGAAATGCTTATAGAATCAAATGCTTTTTCATAATCTACAAATCTTAAGCATAATGGCAACTCATATTTATTTGTCCTTTCTATAACTTCTCTCAATGCTTGGATATGATTTACTCTACTAAAACCACTTTTAAATCCATCTTGTTTTTTTTGATTGGTTAAAATTCAATGTTCTCTGTAGACGAGTTGTAATTATCTTGGTAAAAATTTTGTATAAAACTGATAAAAATCTGATAGGTCTGTAATTTCAACATCTTCTTTATCACCTTTTTAAAATATTAATACTGCATTATTCCAATCATCTGGCACATTTTTATCATTTAAACATTTGGTATATAACTTGACTGAAATTTTTTCTTTCTTCACCTGCTTCTTCAACTAGAGGCTTAGTTAGTTGTACACTATTAATAAACTTATAGATAATTTTTTTGTATTTTCTATCAGTTGTATTGCTTGTGCATTTTTTTGTATTTTCTGTCAGTTGTATTGCTTGTGCAATTCTTAGATTTAGTCCACACATGCACTAATTTTTATAATGTTAAACTACATTTTTGAATTTTGTTTCATTGCACATATATCTTCTCTGTTAACTTTTCTCCATTAGCTTTTACTATAATGCTCTCTTCAGCATATTGCATTGCTATTTTGCAAGCTCCTTACTGTTTACATTACACATTGCATATTGTACTGCTCACTCATTTCCAAATGATCAGTATATTTTTTATGTGACTTAATTTACATAAATAGTTTTATTATTGTTTCAGAATAGCATATCTAGCTTCATTTTGTAATCCCATAATTTTCTGAATAATAGTTTTTTCTAGAGCGCAATTTAAATCTCACTTATCTTTGACTAAATTTATTTGTACACACTCATGCATTTTTTTTATTACGTACACATTTGTGGTTACAACAAGTGGTTGATTTATAAAACTGATAATGATATATAATTATGTGGCTAATTTAGAAATCTTAGAATGATTCACATTGTCTTTATTGAATTTTGTTTGACTTTTGGATTATTGAATGTAGAATCTTCTAGATATGCATACAAACAGCATACACAAATTGATTCCAAGTTCTCTTTCTCTCCCCCTCTCCCTCTCCTCACTCCCTCGCTCTCTCTATATATATACTTTTATTAAACCTGTAGCATCATATATCTATTTCAACTTTTATGGAATGTTCATAACATTTTCTAATGCAATGCTGAACCTATCTAGATGTTGATCTGAAAGACAGACATCAGCCATCAAATGAATAGTCTCAACATATACCAATGTCTTTTAAGATCATCAGTAAAATGTCTTCAAAGCATCAGCAATTATTTATTGCTACCGTGAATACATCTCCAAAATATATAATTGTAGAATTACTAAATATTATAAATAAATTGATACAGATAATTATAACCTGTTTGCTATAAGTGCTATGGTTCCACAAGGACTGAGTTAAATAAATCACCCAAAGAAGAATGCCACGTGCACTAAGTAATAAAATAAAGACATCTTCATTTAATTATGGCTTCTAGTGTGAAATGGAGAATGCATGCTATTAGTGATGTCATTTATTCAGTTAGATGTTAAAACAAAAAAAAAAGAGGGGGAAATTTAAATAATTTTTTGTTGTTGTTGTTCTCCATCACAAACAAAAATAATGGCTGGTTAAAGTCAGATAATTGTTATATACCTTACCCTTTGTGAAAATTACTGTGTTTTTATGAAAATAAAATGTCTTATATTAATTTTTGCTCCAAAAATGCCTTAGTGCTTATTTTCAGAGATGTTTCATTTTTTCATGTACAAAAATTTACATTTATTAAAGTATAAAAATAACTGGAATAATTTGTTATAGTACATATGTCTAGATACCTTTTGCAGGGAATTTTCTGCATCAATTTTCCAAATGACATCATTGTGTGAAACCATTTTCACATATAACAATTTTGTTTTTGTAAAGAGCATTGTTGATTTTTATAATGGCTGAAAAGTTGTAACAACATGAAATTCTGATTTCCTTTAGAGAAAATAGCAGAAAAAGCTGTTATATTGCTTGAAACAGCTTACAAACAAATTGCTCTGGAAAAACTAAAGTTTATGAATGATTTAATGGAAGTATTAAATTTACATATTCCAAAAAAAACCATGGTGAGTGAGTCAGATATCAAAGTGATGCTGATTTCTTTTAGATACAAGTAGAATGTTTACTCAGAATTCATTTGTAATCAATTGGCATTTAAAATCTACAAATTATAAAATTATTGCATGATGCAGTAAAACATAAATGTCCTGGTTTGTGGCAAAATGAGAAGTACATGTTTCATCATGATATGCTTTTCTAGCACATAAAGCTTGAGTATAAAACAATTTTTAATTAAATCCAGCATGACCAAGCTTATCCATTCAACACATTTGCTTGCTCCTGCTCTGTGTGGCTTCTTTTTAATCTCTGGGACTTAGAAGTGGCAAAGAAAAAAACAATGGAGGTTTTAAAAGTCATTACTTAGCGTTTCCATACTATTTTGAAAAATGAAAAACTTATTTAGATTAGTGCATAGCATTTGATTAGCAACACTTAAACATAAATATACATTTTTTTATTACAAAATTCTGACTATTTTTGAGTCCCTCTTCATAAAATTTTCTATGATCATGTGTTTCAATGCATAAATGAAATTTGTCTATCTGATTGACAATCTTAAATAGGAATTATATTTGGGGCAAGGTTTATATTACAAGCATCCTGAAAAATCATGCTAGAGCTTATTTTGGGGTTATATTTCATTTTTAGGGAAACAAAGCAATATTATTGTGTAAACTATATAATTTAAAAATGAGATTTAATGATCAAGACATTGAATAGACTTATCAGTGGCAACTGACTGACATCTACATGCATTAAAAAATTAGAGATTAATGAGAAGTTAAAAGATTTTATTTTGTATATAGTTATTTATTTTGAGCATAACCATACATGAATTTTAATATATGTTATTACTCTGCTATGTCATGTCTGTGTTATATGCATGGATGTATAAATAAGTGATTTATTAGGTACAACATTATTTTAATGATAATGAAATAGTTACTGACAGGTGCATAAGATACATATAATGTAAAGTGAGGATTGATAGTAACACCTTAACACCACTGTCTTGCTTGATTTCCATTATTAATTGGATTGCTTATATATTTATGATTTATGTATGCCTCACTGCATTCTGTGCATTTATTCAGAGGGTTAATTTGTACTAATTTTATATAATAAAGCAGTTATGACTTATTTTGTATTTCATGGGAAAACTTATCATGGCATTAGATGTTCATTGATTTCCATTATGGGAATCTGTGAATATCATAAGTCATAAAGAATGATATTGTTGTTCTTGAGAAATATTAAAATAATGTTCAAGTTTAATTTATCTAACATGCTTATTAATATCTGTTCAATTATTAATATTAATTGAAAGTATATACATTAATTGATCAATAGAGAAAAAAGTATTTGGCATTTATAAGTTATGTATTATTAATAATTATTCATATGCAATCATTTCATTTTTTAAAATAAATTATTTATAATTATTTTGTATAAGCTAAGCACATATATGCCTCGTTAATATTTTAGTAGCACATATAACCTATATTTTAGTACATCTATATAAGTAGTATGCTGTCCGTAGCTAATACCCTCCATAAATATTAAAGAAAAAATAATTCAAAATGGTTATTGAATCTGAGTATTGAGGTTATTTTGATGGTAAATGTAACTTTCATGTAGATATCTCTCCATTATTACTGGATAATTCAGGATAGCTTAAAATAAAAAGGAAAGTCTAGATATTTTGTGTAGATGTGCTTTCTGTCAAGAATGGCATTGATATAGCCATATCAATTCAATATATATGTTATAGTTGAAATGATTAATCAGTTTGTATTAATAATTACTAGTTATTATTAATAATAACCAACTAAGATGGGCAAAATGATTAATTAAAAAAAAAATTATCACATGAACTGGTAGTTATTCATAATTCTCAACTCTGAATGGTAAATTTAATAAATTTCAATAATGTTAGATTCACAATTATCAACAGTAAATTTAATACATTTCAGTATGGTTAGATTAACACATATGTTCACACATTGTAACATTTAATAAATTTTAAGATTAGATTGTAACTTTTCCATATTCCAGAGGAAACAAGTCATATCAGTTGTGTTTTTGTTAACTATTAATTTAGTGATGATTATTACATTATTGGAAGAGATTGTTTTTTTATTTATGTCTAGCACTAGTATGGATGGCACAATGTTTTACATTTTCATTAATTTTACATTACCCATAAGCATAATGGAGAGTTTAGACATAAGAAAGAAATGATTTAATGATCAAATAAATAATTTGAAATTGAAAAAGAAAAAAAAGCATAAATTATTTACAAAAGAAGAGTATTATTCATTTTTGCTTAAAGTTAAAAAAACAAAAACAAAGAGAAGTTTTCCAGCAAATCACAAGCAGAATAACAATATTTATCAAGATGCAATATTGTAAAAATTGGAAGTATTGAAAAAGTCATTGTACTAGTTAAAAATGAAAATGAATCAATTATATATTACACTTTTTAGGAAGAGAATTTTCAATTAATTCATGACATCCATATTGCAATTGATGAAAGAGTTTAAGGCAAAAAGTATAAGAACATTGCCATAGAAATTGTTATACTGTATTTAAATATTTGTGAACACTGTCAAAAGAAAGTAAGCATTTCAAATGCAGGGCTTATTGTGAAATGAATTAAAAGCAGTCAATTCAGTTTGAGATGTCAAGTTGATCTCATAGACAGGCAATCACAAACAGATGTGAATTATATATTTATAATGGCCTATCAAGACACCATCTTACAAAATTTTTTCAACTAAGAACTTTAAAAACAAAAGATGCCAAGGAAGTTTCTTACCAATTATTAGATATATTTACAATATTTGGAGCATCATGCATCTTAGAAATGGACAATGGCTGAGAATATGTGAACAGATTATTGAAGAAATCTGTAAAATGTGAGATGAACTTAAATTTGATCATGGAAAACTGAGACATCAACAGCCACAAGTCTCAGTTGAAAAAACAAATCAAGACATTGAAAATATGTTATCTATTTGGCTTGAAATAAACAATACAACCAAATTGTCAAAAAGATTAAAATTTATTCAATTTAATGGAAAATAGAACCATCATTCCAGAATATACTACAATCCCAATGAGGCTATGTTTGCTTGTAAATCTAGAATATATTTGAAAGCATATTTGCCAGTTGAAACTTTATCAGAAATCACTAGGGAATAAGATCTTGAGATGATATTAAAAATTCAATACAATAGTGATGCGGAACTCCAGAGAAGAGGACAGAGAATAATGATAATGTGGAAGTCTTGCAGTTAATACCTGGTGAATAACTGAACAAAAATAGAAATGAGGGTTTTAGATAAATCATAAATTAACCATATTTTTCTGAAATATTGCAAATGACATGGAAAATAATAAAGAAAAAAATTCTGGCAGTATTTAAAATAATGAACAGTCCAAAAAAGATTTTTTTTTTGCACTTGATGAAATCTTTGGCAAAATTGACAATGCTCAAAACTGTGCTAAAAAGAATCTGAATAAGCAAGCAAAAAAATGTTATGACTTTCAAAGACTAAATTTCCAATTGCAAATACAGAAGAATGCATTCAGATAAGGATCCCAGATGTATATAGAGCTAAAACTCATAACCCGAATATTATTGCTGTTATAATACCAGTTAAAAATAGTAACTTATATAAACTCAATACAATATATGGCATTTTAAATCAATTTTATATCAGGAATGAATTTACAGTTGCAAAGAAAATTTTATTTCATTTAATGATGTTCCAGGTATGGAAATAAATTTAAGAGAGTGTACTCACAGGAATTCCAATTCAGATGATCAAGGATTTCAATGTTGCATTGTGACTCATATCATTGCAAATGTAAAAAATCAAAATTCCTTTGCAATTCTAAATGCCACAAAAGCTCTTCATGCAAAAATAAATAGTTTTGCAATGTTATTTTATATATAAATAGTTTGTAATTGTTTATAATTTTATAAAAATGTAAAAGTTTTAACTAAGTAAAGTTTTCTTATTTGTTTTGTATTCATTATTTGTATAATTTTATCATAATTTGATAAATAATACAACAATAAATAAAAATCATTAAATATTAAAATAATAACCAATAATATTAAACTACATATTTTTATTATATTTACCAGACTCCTAGTGATAATTATTAATAATTACCTGCTCAATGGGATTTTCATGGTTTTTTAATCATTTTGACCAAAGGATCTAGTAATTATTAATAATAACCAGATTTATTATTTTAACTGTAACATATATATCACATACAAACAAATTTTTTTAAAAACTTTCCATTATGCTGATTTCACAGTAAATGCATTGTAACAATAGAAAACAAGAGGAATATATTAGCCATCATTTGTATACCAGTAGAAAAAATGAATAATGCATGAATATGTGGAGATGTATGGGTTTTTTTTGTAATTATGCACCATTTATGTACCAGTAAGAAAAAATTAGTGAGTATCAGCAGTAAAAAAAAATTGAATTTTTCTTAACTTAATTCTCAGTTAATAACTAGAATTATGAAGATGATAAACCATGTATTCTTCATTTTACAAAAATCACACCAGAAAATGCTAAAAAAACAAGTCATATTTTCTGATCATCATCAAGTTAAAAACATCTATATGAAGATTTGACTAAGAATAGCATTATTTAGTAGTTTAATTTATAATCAGATTGTACTAAATAGGTTTACATAGGGCTATTTTCATTACAGGGAAACTATCAATAATAAATAATTACAGCCATGACATAATATCCTGTTTTTAAATTGGTCAATATTCCAACAAATTCTCAATCTAGAGCATTAGCAGGCCCATGAACATAAACAAATTATTTAAATACTGAATGGAAATAAGATTTAAATGAGAACAATATGGGCTCTAAATTTAATTTCAAATAATAAAAATAAATAATTCACTAAAATTGTTTGATTAATTAAAAAAATATTTGTGGTTATATGCACACAAAGAAATAGTAAAAAGATAATCCTGTATTGCTATGTCATAGAAATATCAGCCCACTCTCTTACTACTAAGGAGAGTGAAAAACCTAATTCATAAAGGATTACAATATTTAGACCTTATTAACCAATTTATCCTGCCATATCCTACTGACACGATTCCTTATACATTAACACTACTATCAAGTATATCTGTACATTTTATCAAAATTTAAAGGAGCTTAGCATGTGAAACCACAGCTTTTGAATACATAAAGTCCCAATAAATAAAACTAATATAGAAAAAAAAAAATATATAAAAATATTCATAAATATGATAAAAAAAATTAGTTTAGACACAAGTTAATTTAATTTGTTTAGATGAGTTTTTCTGCATTGAGTATATATATATAAAAAGATTCTACAGTATATAGTTTTTATTACTAGTGAAAGAGATGTCTTACTTTTATAGTCACTCACACCTATGTGATATTTAATAATACAATGTCTACTGTTTAAAAATTGTCATTTTAATTTTACTACAATTGCTTACAGTAGTTAGTTAATTAAAAAACCAAATTAAAAAAAAGTAATGTAATTCAAATTTAGTTATTTGACTGTTTATTGCTTGAGTGTTCATAAAAAGTTGAGCATCGGAAGTGATAGACTTGAATCGAAACCAATGGGCCTTGAGAGTCATCATTCCACTATGACAATAAACCAAATAAAAAAATTAGTTTTAATAATATGAATTCTTTAATTCCTTGAAAAATTTTTTAAATGTAGATGTCAAAGCATTTGAAAGTATATATATCATTCATTAATTTTGATAAGTCTCTTGCAGTTTTTATTTCAAAATAAATTATATGTCAAAGTAATCTATTGTGGCTAGTATTATTAACTCATATTCTTATAAGCGCTACGTAAACTATATATGAATATTGACATCAGTCTGTGATTAGTATATGAGCTGCAAATACTGAACTCTGGAATTAAAAATTAGGCTGGACACATGCATAGACATATGTGTGTGCGTGCGTTCATGCTGTTTGCGTCATCATACGCAAGATATATAAAAAAATATTAAATTTTTTTTTTTATATTATTAACTCTAAGTCTTTATTATAAGATAAAAAGGTGTAGCGATGTAAAACTTTTATGGTTTCGTGTAATTTTCTTTTTCAAGCTTTACCTGATTAATAGCTACTGCAACTAAAAATTACTGATCTAAGAATATTTTTTTAATATGTAAAGATAATTTTAAATGATTATATGTTGCTCTAAGAAAATTTATTAACAGATAATTATTATTATTTTTTAAAAGAAGGCAAGGTTTTGCTCAATTAATAGCGCCGCATAATTTTTACATTAAAAAAATCTTGAAAAAATGTTTTGTTTTGATTAAGTGAAAGATTTTTTTGAAGAAAAGATTGATCGAAAGATTTAATTCTGGGGGAAAAACCCTTCAAACTATTATTGTATTTTGTACTACTTTCTCTAAATATTTTGTTCTACAAATGTTTTTTATTTTAAATTCTATATTATTGCTCCACAAAATGTCATTTTAATTAAATACAACATTAATTGAATTTAGTTGATTAAGTTTCACAGACAATATTGACAAATATAACCCCAAAAAATTACAACACGAATAACTTTAAATTTAAAATAATATAAAGTATTAAAAAATTAAGCATTATAGTACAGTCACTCACATGATCACATCACGTCATTTTTAACAAATGTCAATCTACTACAGAATGAAAGTCTTTCTGAGTTTAAAGTAGATTTTTTTATTTATAGATTCTTTTTCATATTAGCAAACCTTCGTATCTCATCATCCTAGCCTTTTACAATGTCTTGAGATCAAATTAAAGCCACCAGTTGTCCATCTGTTATCATCTTACATACATATAATTTAACAGGTTTGCGACATAAAATATTATACAAATATTGATTATAAATATTAAATGCAGTTTTACATTTTCAATAACATAAAAATGATATTGAGATTAGTATACACGTATAAGTATAATTAGTCTGATATTTATTTCTAATTATTATTATTTTTGTATATATTTTATATACAATAAAGGATATTATTAAATAGCAATTAGAATTACTGCCTCCATACTCAAATATTGGCTCATTTTAATCTTTCCTGAGTCTATATCTGTTCTGGACAACTGTGGCACTGCTTATATATTTTGTTTACAATAGTTCTGCTCTAGTCTGGCATCACTTTGTATTAGTTAATTATTTAGGTAAGTTATGTTCCATTTAGTAATTTATTTTTACTGATAAAGAATTTGTTATTAGTTTTCAGTTCAGAGGCAGGTCTAATCAGATGATAAGAACTTAGAACTATTCTAGTTTCAATTACTTGTTGCACAATCTGGTAAAAATTAATTTTGTTTTATTTGTCTTTTTTTTATTTTAAATGTAATTTTATATATTTAAATGATATTTTTATTAATAAATATAAAATAATTTGTAATTTTATAATTAAATCACTAAACATCACATGATCAGCATTTCTAAGATCTAGGTGCACTGCTCTCAGATCCAATGCTCCTCATTGATATGTGTAGGCACTAAATAGGGATTTTATGCATAAGCCATTGATTATGCTGCCTTGCACTGAGTGGCACTACTGTATGGAGAGTTTTTCCTGTTTTAATTTTATAATTACTACTATTTTTGGTTATTTTCAAGTAGTCCCTGCACAACACTTGATGGCTCTGTTGTTAGTCAAAAACCAATAGATATGATGTTACTGGGCTGATTTACAATTTCCTTTTATTTACTCTACTCTGATACAACACTATACATGGCAGAGCATAGTGCTGGAATTCACAGGGAGGGGATCTGATGATTTTACATGCATGACAATTTTGAAAACATTATCCAAGTCAGTGTGTAGTGCTGGAATTTGCAGGGAGGGAGATCTGATGGTTTTGATGATCCAAAGGATCATCCATCACAACATACATAGCATTTTGAAAACCAAAATTATTTAATCTAATATTTCCTTTTTCCAATTACCATCTGATCAAAAAAAAAAAAAGGTTTCAACACTATTTTAAAACAATTCACAAAACACAATTCGATTTTAAAATTCCCCTCTGATTAATGCCAAGCTTATGCTTTGAAAGTCTTGTAGCTGTCTCTGTGCAAAAACATTTTATGCATGATTTCTGTATAATGCTAGAACATACACTTTTGAAATTCATTTAACCTTAAAAATATGTGTACGGAAGCGAATTAATACTATCTAAAACTACATCAGGTCATCTGAAAAATAAGTATTTCAAATGCACATGCAAAGTCTGAAGACAACTTGAATTCTACACACCCCCACATCATACTGTAGCGATCTGTGAAGTTTGTGATAGTATCTCAAAGCACAAAAGCTGCTTAGTGGTTTAATATGAAGAGAACTGTTCTATAGGTCATGTGAGCAGTATATTTCTGTGCTTTTGCATGGAAACAGTGACATAACATGGTGTACGAGGGCTAATTGATAACAACTCTACTTTTCTTTTCAAGAATTAAAAAACCAACTTGATAAAACAGAAATATATTTGACACACCATTCAGCAGGTTTTAGATGTATTTTTTTTATTTCTTAATATAATATTAATATCTTGAAATTTTAAAAGTTTTCACTATTTTTGACACTTTAAAAAATATTTTAAATAATAATTTTGATAGAAATATTTTTAATTTTGTTACAAACTATATTTAGACTGAAGAATACATTGATAAAGCTAAATAAGCTTCAACTTAGTTTGTTTAATCTTCCATGATAGAATTAACCTGTGTATGATTTAAATTCTTTTTCAAGCAGGTTTGGCTCCATGTTGTCAGTCCAAAATCTAGCCAACCAATGTGTCTGATATGTAAATATTTACTCTAAAAAGGAAAACTATTAAAATCTTACATTTTCTCTTTCATTTTTTTTTGAGCAATATTAAACTGATCTTTGTGATATACATATGTATAATGAAAATATAATCATTAACTAAGTATCAAATTTAAAGTATATTTTGAATATAGTTAATCTCTATTATTACATAATATAAACATTAAATTTAATTTTTTTGGGAAGTATCCTTCTTTTGTTTATTACAATTATTGTGTAAGTTTAGTGTAATAATACTTAAAGCTAAATGAGTTTATAAATAATCATTAAAAACCAGTCAACACTTAGACAATCCAATATCAATAACAATCAATAATTTCCATCTTTATTTTTAAAAGGAGGTTGCCTTGAAAACAGTTAGAAATTGTTGATTGTTATTGATATTGGGGTTATCTAAGTGTTCACTGGTTTGTAATAATATATATATATATATAAAATAAATAAAATATCCGTTAATTAAAAACAATATTGTAATTATAATTGAAATAATATTTTTAACGGTTTATAAACAATTACAAACAATCTTAAAATCTGCAGAAGTACTTTCAGTTACTTTCTTAATGGCAGTTGAGGCAGGTTAGAAAGTAACCGAAAGTACTTCTGCGAATTTTAAGATTGTTTGTAATTGTTTATAAACCGTTAAAAATATTATTTCAATTATATATATATATTGTACCAGTCAGAATTGTATGTTTGTCTAACAAGATCTAGCATCTAGGCAAAAGTACCTCAAGTCCAATCATATGCAAGATACATAAGTCAGGAATAATCATGAACTCTACCCTATTGCCTAATTTCCAAATCTATAACATCATGAACAACATTTCTGATGATAACAAATAAAATTCTATTAATTCCTGTCCCAGAGCGACAGCAGAGAAACAAAAGACCTATAAAAAATTGGTTAATCTGACCTATAATCTCCCCCTTTTAATAAGATGAGCTACCTTTTAACTATCTTACAATTTGCTATGAATCATTGCCAAATGTCATAGACAAGCTTAAGGGCAAGTGGACTCAATCATATATGATGCAATATAATCACAGATGTGCATGCATGGAAAGAACAAAATAGAACCAAAGAATAACTTATTAAATTATTAATTTATTTATAATAATAATAATTGGTTAGAATTTTGGATAAAAAAATATGGAGAATATACAAGAAATATACATGAATCTATTTACCCATAATTAATACTATCTGCATTTTCACTTAATTATCGGTAGTGATTTGCACATTCCATAAATGACATATTGGAGCATAGATTAATGATTAATGAATACGTAAATACCAGGCACAAATATGAATAAAATCAATAAATAATCAAAATGATGCGGCTTAATATGCTTATGAAAGATATCAAATTTACAAGATTTTTATTCTGGACACCATGATCTATTTAATAAAAACATAAATGATCTGATGAATTTCAAACAAATGTAATTTGGTTTTATTACAATTTATCATATGGGCAAATTAAAGTATATGACAAATTACAAAATGTATACAGTCTTTAACGATTTTTGTTAATGATTTAAGAAGAAAACATTTATTTGCACATTTGGTTACATTATTAGATTTTGGTAGGGTTTACCGAAAGTTATTTCTCAGCACATCTAAAGATTGTTTAATGAGGAGGCAGATAGCTTAAATAAACTTTAAAACATGACATTTCTAACTGATAAAATATAAATATGTGAAAGATTGGGATGGTTTATAAAATCATAGCATTATGACTTATAGACTAATAGTGGGGAATGTAAAATATTAATAACTGCGATGCTGACCGATATGATAACACCAGAAAGGTCGAGAAGCTTCATCAACTTAAACTAACATAAAGCTCATCTGCACTTATGACAGATGGCATCTAAAGAAATAGTTGGCAGAAATTTCATGGTTTTGGGATTCTCTGATGTTATCCTATGCAGAGTCTAGCTACAACCTGAAACAACCTATGGAGTTGGTGCTTCCAAACTCCTTTAAGAAATGTGCCCTACAAAATAATCCGGGATTGCCAGGTAGTTTGACAAAGCAAGATATAAATGTTATAACATTATCAAGGGTAAGCAATGCTAATGAGTTTCGGGTCTGTAATGATGCTGATGTATTAAGGCCCTTGTAAATAATAAAGTCTGGCATAATGACATAATACAGTTTAAACCATCCTTAATGGTACGTAATTGACCTTAAATATTGGTAAGAAAGTCAAACATAAAGGGGGAGAATATGTAGTTCCCATCATTAAACAAATATCAATATGCTTGATACATAGAAAAATTAATTAAAATCATCATGTTAGATGGCATGATAAGAAAAATGATAGATTACTAGCACAGGTAAGGACACAAAGCTTCACTTTACTCAATATTAAAATTTACAAAATCAATAGTGTTTAGATAATAGTAAATTGATATCTTTAAATATGGCAACGGATAGTATGCCATGAACCACATAGAACAATCAATAATGGTATTCAATCGAGCAAACTTTGGGTTTAGTAAGAAAGCTTACATTTAATTATTTAAAATTCCATAATGGCAGAATAGAAAATTAAGATGAGATCAGTTCGCTAGATTGAATTATTAGCATATTAAATAATATATATTCAAACATAAAATAAAGTTAAAAGTTTACCATATTTAAAATAATAAGACAGCAAGAGTGAAACCCAGCAAGTATGTTTAAAAAATAAAATTAGATTTGTGCATTAGAGAAAGTCATTATTTTAGGAAATTAATAATAATCGGCACTACATCGCCGCTTGTGAAATAGGTAGATTTACATTTTAAGTAATATAAAAAAATACATAGATGGAAGTTTTAAAGTTACAATTTAAATAAAATAAAAAGCACATAGATGGAGATTTTAAAGTTACATTTTAAAGGCATTAAAAAGCATATAGATGGAGGTTTTAAAGTTCATATTTGTAGTAGAGGATTACCTTCTGTTGTTTGAAGACTTGATGGCTGAATATGCATATAGCAAGATAATTTGAAAAATAAAGTCAGCAAGGCAGATTTTTGGGAAAATAATGGCTGGCATCCTTTCAGAGTTAGCTTAAGAGTTCATTTAAACAGTCTTTAAGAGGCGATGGCATGGGAGTATAGCAGTATGGAGCTGATTTTGGAAAGATCAGGAAAGCAAATTTTTCATTCTACTCATGAGCCATATTTTTAAAATTTGAGTGATGCAGGTTCATCCTTCAACACCTTCTGAAAATAAAATGCAGACTGTTTAACATAGAAATTTGGGCTGTATTTATATGCCACTGAAACCTAGTACTTTTCTATTTGCCTGCCTCTGGCAAGACCTGGATCTGCATTAACAGTCAACTGTTATAATTAGTTAAAAGATGATGATGAGATAAGTTCAAGGGAGTATTGTTTCAATCTATTTTGAGTTGGAAATAGATTCAAGAGATATATTTTCCATTAATGGAGGATCTTTTAAAATAAATCTTTACAAAAGACATTTTAAATTTAAACAAGGCACGTTCTTTTGTTTATAACTGTCAGCAAGATTTTAATTACTCTCTAGAACTTTCTCTGGTAATATGTCAGCCCAAATAAAATAATACACGAATAAAAAAAATAAAAAAATGAAACATATTTAATAAAATATAATTATATCATTTATCTGTAACACATACACACATATGCTTGACTATTTACAGTGATGGAACTTTAAATATTTCAAAATTAAATCAGTATTATTTAATCAAAATAATGCTTAACTAACAAAAGGGGGATATAATTGTGTGCATATGTGTACATGCACTCTCTAGTGATTTATGAGTATAAAACTGAGTTTGAACCTCTGTTTGAATGTTCCTAATATCACCAGACAGTGAAGCAAAATATGTGCAACAGATTTGACTGCTTCAATATATATATATAATTAAATGTTTATATGGATTGTTGTTATAATAATAAAATAGAAATGAGGAGATAATATCCATGAAATAGAGAGAAACTGTAAATTTTGATGTTGCTAAGAAATTATCAATTATTACTAATTAACAATTCCTGAGTCTAAGCAAGTTTTTCTCATAAACCTATCATAGCTTTTCAAAATAGTTTTCTTGAGTTTGAAGTAAAAGAGGACTCCTTTTACTTAAAAGACCCCAACAAAAAGCTATTATTATATGGTTATGAAAAAAACTTGCTTAACTTCAGGAATTGTTAATTTGTAGTAATTGATAATTTCTTATTAACATCAAAAGTTAAGGTTTATTTCTATTTCATAAATACTATCTCCTCATTTCTATTTTATTATATATATATATACATATTGCAACTAATAAAAAATATGAAAAAATAAGACCTCAAGATTGGGGGGGGGATGAGCATTATAATGGCTCATATATGTTTAAGCAGTTTTGGTTTTATATTAGTTTTTACTTATGTGTGTATGATCTATCTGGGTGCCACTAAGCTATATAAACCTAGACAAAGTTACGTTATATTCCTACTTTAGATGTACCTGGTTTAAACCCATTTGGTACATTATTTAAAACAGGATGTAGGATTTTGTGTTTTAGAACCATATTACATTTGCGCTAACATTAAGAAAAACAAAGCACTCTTATGATTCTTTAGTTGTGCAAATAAAATTATCAGACAAAATTATTATATAAGATTTTAATATCATAAATGCATTTTAACATTCTCTTAAGTCTGACTAGCTCTTATTAAACACTATATGTTTATTGGTGGCAATTCACTAAATCTTGAGTGACATTTGATGATTTTTGATGGTAGCCATTATCTCTAATGATTGCTCATAAATAATAAATACAATAAAAACCATTATTCATATGACCATTAATAAAACACATTTATGTAGACTATTGGTTGATAAAATGATGATGATGATGATAATGGTACTTCCATCCACAGCCTTAGAACTAACTCATAACATAAATTTCATCTTTTATCAATCTATAATTACTTACCTAAAATATTGTATTTAAATTATGACTTAATGATTGATATTCATCAGTGATGATAATGGTCATAACTAATTTCATGAGAATGATTAACTCTTAAGAAAGATATATGCCTCTTTTACTAAAAATAAATTAATATTTATTACTGATTAATCATTAACAATACAGATAAAAAATTTATATAATTAATAATGATAAATTGTTTACCTTTAAATAATAATATTAATATAAATTGATTACCTTTAAATAATAATATTAATAATACTAAAGATCCCCCCTTTCTCTTAATGACAAACAAATTCAATGTTTAGATTATATTGTATGATGTGTATGCATTAATTTCTCTAGTGAAAAAAATCTCATACTCTAGAAATATTTTATTAAAAAAACAATCTATGCATGCATATACTCACCTATTGCATATAACATATATTTTTACATTTATAAATTTAAACATAATGTTAAAAGAGAAATTATTAGAGAAAGGTTAGTCAGAATATAGAGATTAGAGCATTTAAAAAAATCAGCTTCAAATTACCTATCTGACTGTCTACTGATTTAGGCAATTAATTACTTTAATAATTTCTTTCTCCTAACATTCATGCTCAACAAATGTACATGTAAGCATAATTATATTACTAGGTGTATGTGTATATGTGTTAATTTCATTCTGAATAAAAACTATTAAACTCCTTTTTTACATACAATATAAACAACATATTTCATAATTTTGAATCAATACACAATAAACACATTTTATAAAAATAAAATACACACAAATGGTTACATGTAATATTTAAGAATACATAATTCATCAATAATGCAATAGCTATTATTATTGATAATCTATAATTTATTTTTGTTTTAAGATTCAAAGATTTAAAAACAGAGAAAAAGGGATTTATTATTAAAAAAGATCTGTTAATAGACACTGATAAAAGATATATAATTAAAATTCATATTACCAGTTATTTTACTTTCAAGACACGGTTTCAAAGAGTCCAATGATTTTGAAGACAGCTTGTTGAAGGTTTAAAATTTGACAGCAGCCTTACATCAATATGTAACATGTGTAGAATTACCAATTGCAGCAGTTTAATGGAACAGTCCTATTTTGGGCTTGGGATTGTGATTCTTTTTACTGCAATGATGATGGTGAAATAACTTGCTTTCATAGGAACCATTTGGCACTGGAATGGTTTCTTCATTTCTTCTAAGTATAATTACTTTTAATAGACAGATAGATATTTTTGCTTTCCATATATTTTAGCATTTTGTTTTGATTTAAATTCAGCAAATGGCACAAATGAAATAGCATAGTTTCACAAATTTCAGCATTTAAATTTGTAATTGTCAGAACAGGTGAAATAATAAATTTCTTTCTTATTTGGAAATAAGTTATATGATGTTTCAAATATTTTGGATTTAAACTTCTGATGTGCATTCGTTTCCTGGTAGCCACTGAGATCCTCAACAAATTATATTTTTTACTCCACCATGTTGATGTAGAAACCTTTAAAACAAAGTCTAGTTTCTCTAAAGCAATCTAGTTTATTATTTTTCTTTCTTTCCTCTTAATAGACTTATTGTCAGATTTTATATAAGTTAGTCTGTCCAGTTCACACATATTTTTGTTACTAGAAACACATGGTTTCTGTTATAATTAAACCTTCTGATCAAAATCTTTTCAAAATTGACATTTTAAAAAAATTTATTGTTTAGCAAGAAACCCAAAAATGTGGAGATCCTGTCATCTCACAGCTGACTAATTAATGTTTTTGTCTCTATCCTTCCACATGACTTCCTTTGACTATGTCTGGAATTTGACCTTCATCTTTGTCTTATTAATCCTTGATTCCAGTCTGAAAAGTCAAGTGAAACTCTAACCTCTTCAGACAAAATAAAACAAATTGATCTTAAATAATATATAACTGTTTTTAAACAACATAACTTTTTATAAGGAAATTATAAAATGATTTTAATAAAACCTTTTTTATTATCAAAATGTGTTTGTAAATGTTTTAAGTTTATGTCTGTAAATACAGGCACACACTCATCCATATTAAAACATATAAACATGCCTATTAAAAATAATCTGAATAATTCAAAAAGCTTTAACTTCAAATTCATAAAATCAAAGATTAAAAAAATTATAATCTAATAAATATAAATTACTTTGAAAGGTTAACATGCAAAATTGGAAAATAATGAATTAAATAGTCTGTGTCTACAGACAACTATTTATATGTACCTTAAAATTCTAACCTTTAAGCACAATTATTAAAAGTATATATTATTCTTTTTACTAATACAAAGACAGAGAGAAACAAAAGTATATATTATCCCTTTTACTAATACAAAGACAAACAGAGAGAGAAACAAATATTTCTCCCACTCATGTCTGAGGTTTTGGGGTACTTCATCATGTAGGTTTTGAACTCAGCCCTACAGCTTCCCCCTTCTATAAAAGAAAATGTGATGTTTTTCTGTTATTTTATGCACATTAATTGGAATGTGCACAATATATTAAAGTGGTCATATATATATATATATATATATATATATATATATATATATATATGCATAATGTATATATTGTCATAAAGTTATAATACTAAGACATTTAAAAAATAATGTATAAAAGAAATTAGTTTTATTATGAAATTTAATTTTATTATGAAATTTAATGTTATAGTAAGGAGGTTTTCAAGTCAGCAAAGAAAATTTAACTAATTAGAATCAACTGATGTTCAAATGAATATATAAATTAAAATCTAATTTTTGAATTTATATTTTAGTGTATCATTGTCATTATGGTAAATAGTGACAAGAAATGTATATTTACCATGGAGATTGGATAAAGCCAAAGATATTCAGAATTTAATTAAGAAAAATGTCATTAATAAAATTTTAAAATTAAACTAGATCGAGATTGTGATCAGTAAGATTTTTTAGATAATCAAAAAAATAATTTTCTTTAAGTTTTAAAATTAATTAATCAATCTGAAATACATCCAGATGCCTTTGTCTTGAGTGATATATGCAAGGACAGAAAAGAGTGTTACTTCTTGTTAAATTATACCACACTATGACCAGTGAATAGAACACTTCAATTTTTCTGACCATATGACAAGCTGATTATGGAGCACCCTGGTTCTATAAAATATGATGCCACTAAAGTCCCTGCCTACAATTGATGACCCAAGTTTCTGACATACTATGTCATTGTTATCAATAGGAAGCTCCTAGTGTATAATGCTACCAAGTGACCAGCCAGCCAGCCATTAGCCAAGAACACTACTTCATAGGACCAATGAACTATACTGGGGAGTTCAGCATAGTATTTTACTATCTATCAAAATCTCTCAAACGTTTGCTAATATAGTGATTTATTTTAACTTTATAAATTTCAATTTACTGGTAAAAAATTAAAGCCTCTTTAATATTTTACTTTCTTTACTTACATAATTTATTTATGAACAGTTTTTTTAAAGTGTGTGTTTTTAGTACTATATAAAATATTCTTACTGTATTATTAAAATATGTCTTTCATAGTGTATTTTGACATATGCTTAATTAATTCATTATTAAGGAAGATTGATCTTTCTAATGTATTTGGTCTTTCTTAAATCTGCTAGACTTATTATTTAAGAATCATATAAAGGAAGTAAAATTAGCAAATATATTACAGTGATGAAATATTCACCAGTCCAGTAATTCTGTCAAGTCAAGACTTTTAAATCCCTCCTCACTGACAGTAATTTTTTTTTGTTTTTTTTTTTGTATTATTTGCTATTTAAACTTGTTTATTCAAAATCTGTTATTTCAAATATGTAATCTGAGCCATTAATATAACCACAAATGGTTCATAAACAATTTTTGAAATAATACTGAGTTTAACAAAGTAAATGTTAAAACTTTATTTTCTTTTAGAAGAGACTAGAATATATGTGCATACTGTATACATGTGATTTATAAACAACTTTCAGTTTGAAAATAAAATTTAATATCTTACAAAAGCTAAAACTTTGTTTTCTGTTGTAAAAGGGACAAATATATAAGTATACTGCAGGTACTCTATTTTCATTTCTATAAAACATATTATAAATAATGAAATATATGATACAATAGTTAATTCTTTAAAACTTTTAACTCAATTTTATATATTATCATTGTAGGCTATCATATACATATGCAAGACCTATGGGGCAGATCTCTAATTAATCAAGGAATAATTTTATCAGCATTTTTATATATATACCATAACTGCATAGACCCTGATTTAGACTATATAATATATGTCCACACATTGTAAACTTATGACATGACCATTCGATTTTATTTTATATATAATTAATGTTAAGGCCTAATATTCCTTATTTATATTTAGCATTACTAGGTTATTTAATTTCATAGTTATTTTATTATGTTCCTCCAGCAAATGCACATTACTGCTTTGGATAATATTAATTTGAATAGCTGGATCCCTTTTTGAATATGATTCATGCAAATGTGGGAATATTCCTTTCTTTTTAAGACCAGTGGGCCTTCATTTTCGATCACCAATTGGGCAGTGGATTGTTTCTGCTTGTTGGTGAGATATATTATTGATTATGGGGAAGATGCTCAATCCTTTTTACAATAATCATTTTATTTCATAGAGACTTGGATATGGCCTCATGGAGATGAGCATATTGTAGTCTACTTCATCATTGGTCTGTTTATTACTGTAGAAACTCAATACTGCCTTTTTTTATGTATGTTAAAGTCTGGAATTTAGGCATAGGTGGATCATGATCATAAGAATTAGATGATCATCTATTTTAGTCATATTTACTAGAGAATTAATTCTCATTTAAAGCTGTCTTAATTAATTTAGTATCAAGTGCCTGCTTAAGGGATATCTGCCCTAGAGGTCATCAAATCAACAATCCAAAATATATATTTGTGTGTATGGAAATTCCTTGTATATATCACTCACAAATTAAATGTTATGTAGTCCCTTATATATATATATATATATATATATATATACATTTAATTTGTAGTATATATATATCTATATATATTGTAACTTAAATATTGGGAGATCATTACATCTTTAACAATCAGTAGCTGATAATAAACATTGTCAAAATGATGAGTAGAAACATATTAAGGAGACTAATAAGTGGTAACTACTTCTTTCTGGCTGCCATGGTAAATAGTCAACTATTTAAAGCTTGGCCAGAGATAGTCTGTTCACACTAAAAGAAGGAAAGTGATAGTTGAAAAACGTTGGAGAATTAATAGTGAGTATTTCCTTTTGTTGTAATGATAATTATTTAAGTAATTAATTGTGAATAATTGATCGAAATTATAAAATTGGACATCATTACGTTTAACGCTAATGGCTCCCATGGAAAAGGCTAAAGCCAGCCTTAGTAGTTCAGGAGAAGAAATATAGAATTTGAGAATAGGAAAATAAATTCATTTAAGAGTAAATTACCTAAAATCACTAAATCTTATTCTGGGGAAAAAGTAGAAATATCCAGTAAAACTAATAGTGAAAATGTGGGGGGAAAAAATCAGAAAAAAAGTAAACATTAGGAATTCTAATCTAAAAGTAGAAAATACAAAGTAAAACATGAATCCAAAGCTGTAAACCAGTCAGGGGAGATAGATAATGGTAAAAAGTATTTCCCCCAAAGAAGCAAGTCCTGAAACCCCATTAGAAGAAAGTTACAACCCTCAAACTTTTATAGAAAATGAGTTATGATATGAATGTGTTGATCCGGAAGTTACTGAATGCGGGAAAACATGGCAGACTAGAAAATCACCTCAGAAAGTTAATTCGAACTCATATTCTGAATCTGATATAATAGATTTTGACATGAGCTATCTTACTGAGCAAAAAGTATATAGTTGTGATGATCAGAATGAAAGCTATAAGCCCACTTCCAATGGAACAAGGGTGCTACCCAGAAATAAAAAATTTAAAAACCAACAACAAAATCACAATGATCTAATTCATGAGTCAGAAAATAAGAATACAAAGCCAAAAACAAACACAATACACTCTGGGGACCTAAGTCCAAACTCTGGATCTTCAAAGTCCTCAGTAACATTGAACATGTTGCAGTATGAAAATAACTCAACCATTAAAGGTAAAAATCTGGGCAATATAACTGAAACACAGCCTAACATACAAGAGCAAAGCTATCATATTTTTCATAACCAATATGTGATGCCAAAAACTACAAGGGTGACTTACAACACCAGGAGCAAGGAAGGTTTGGGAAATGACCTAATCGTGGCAGACAACAGCTATAATTTGGAGTTTCCAACACTAAGAACTAAATCCATACCACAACAGGTGAACAGAGAAAACACTATAAATAATAATCCTGTTGATAAAAATAAAAGCCAAGAGCCAATGTTATATGCTCAAAAAGCTGCTGTAAGATCCCATACAGTTGGACCAATTACAAATAGTAGTCAAGACAAAAGCCTTATTAATAAGGACAGCCATAGACATTTGAAGGCCTTAGAAATAATGGGCTTAGACAATGCTGCAGTTGCTGTATACTCCATGATGGACAACTCATCCATAATTACCAAAGGAGGCAGATGTGACCCAAACCAACATAAAATTATAAATGATAAATTCAATCAGTCGATTCCTGCCCTTCTGATGAAATCCTTCCAGGCATATAAGCATGAGAATGCACTGATCTTATCTACAACAGACAACATGATTAGCCTTTTCAAATTCCCAGTGGCAACACTACTTGAACTGCTCAAATCACAAGACCTTTGTAAATTGGTATACAAAATACTATTACATCCAAATGACCGATACCTGGTTGTTCAGTTTACCAATGCTATAGCCAAGGAGGCCTTTCGAAACCTGTATAAAACCCTTGGAAATAGATATCTTGTCACAGTCGATCTTGATCACCCTGACATACCTAAGTGGAACTGCCCGGAATTGTGGGATAAACTTTGGAATGACTGACTTGCAAAAGTTACTTGCTCTATATGGAAAGATAGTCTCCTTTGGCTATAAACCAATAGATGATGATGAAACTCAAATGCTCTTGAACATAGCAGAATTCAAAATCATGCTGGGGAAAGGTACTTCTCCTTTAGTGATCCTGAGTCTTATGGAAGGCTATGAAGTCCCCATCATTATTAACATTAGAGGGATAGCCCCACAATGCTTTCATTGTCTACAAAGAGGACACCTCATGAGAGAATGTCTAGCTCGAAAATGTGTCCACTGTGGGATGACATGAGAAAAATACCACAAATGCACCAACAAAAGAATGATATCAGCTGAGACATCACTGAAGCTGGAACAAATGTCAAAAACCCATCCACACATTGAATCAAACTTATCTCAATGAAAAGCAGTTGCTTCAGGGTTACATCCATTGTCCCTTGATCCCTCAAGACACCTTAGAATGCAGATCAGTCATCCATCCTCAGATGATGAAGAAGCCATGTCGGAGGGAATGGGAATTGGGGATGAAGTTGCAATGGTAACTGATTGCAGGATCAATTTCCCTCATCAGGACACCTCTTTTCAGTGAAAGAATAAATACATATCCAGGAGAGGTGGATCATCTTCAACTGCATTTATGTCTTGTAAAGAGGTTGCAGTGGTAAAGGACCTTGTTGATCTAGAAGAGCAGAGACCAACCATCACTACTCCCAAAAAGATGAAAACTAGATTTTCCCTGAACCTCATGGATCTTCCTAATGATGTAGTACAAGATGAATCCGTTGGCAGTATAATAAAGCTGCCTCAACATCGAAGTGAGAGTTATGAGCAAATTATTATTACTAAACAATTTGAGAGTAACTCCACCCAGTCAAGTGCCTTAGGATGTCCTCTACCAGAGTCTGGATCAAAAAAGACCGATCAAGGCAACCCAGACCAAGTGGTGAAGGACTCAGCAACATAATCCAATATCAAGTTGATAATGTTCAACATCATTTCTGTGAACATCAGGGGCCTGAATTCTTGTGATAGAGCTTATGCCCTGTCACATTGGTTTAGGCACCAGGCACCAGATATTTTGTGTTTGTGTGAGACAAAATTGCACCATAACTCTGACACAAGAATTATCCAATTAATGCAGTCATTGGGTCATTTTCATTATTCATTTTCCGATACTGCTGCAGGAGGAATAGCAATAATGATTAACAATAAATCACCGATTACCTTTTTTAAAATTCTATACATAAACACAAATAGCCTGATTGCAGTGATACAGTATAGAGGTTGGACATTCAACCTTGTGAACCTATATTTATCCAAAAACTCGGAAGTTGTATTCAATGCTATTCACTCAATAAACATAGCGCTGAGAACGAGTCCATTCCCGACCATAATCATTAGTGATTTCAACCATAATTATGAAACATTTCAAGCAAAATTTGTCAACAGCTTCAACCAGCCCCTAGTAAGTGGCAGAGATTTGTTCCCAGAAGGTGCTTTTTTATTTTACACAAGATATACATGGACACTCATAGACCTGGTGTACATGTCACCATCCTTATTTCCAGTGATTGAGGCTCATCTATGGCCAGTGGCCTTTTCTGACCACTTCTCATTAGAGGTCAAAATAGAACCAGTGTTTGTACAGGAACCCATAATTAACTTACCACATACAATTCGAATGCTAACCACATCAAATGCCACAACCCAATTAATCTCTGAAATCTATATTAAATTTAATACAGTCAAATTATCAATGCTCCCAATTGAAAAAGCATGGTTGACATTTACAAGCTCACTTAGTGAACTAATAAGCTGCTGTACCAAAAAACAAGGGGTCCATTCCACCTGATTAGTGAACTGGATAGAATTGCCAATGAATTGGAGACCTTGCCTTATGAAAGTCAAAACATTCATGGTATCATTGATCTTAAAAATAGATATAGAGTCAAACAAAAAGCCATTGCAGAATACCTCTCAATAAAGAGGGCTAGGCAATATCTAAATGATCAACATTGCTGGACAAGGGGCTACCTTAAATGGGCCCTTGGGTCTGGCAGAAACTCCAGAGCCCCAAAATCAATTGGAGATAAATGAGAGAAAATATGTAGGTGAATCTATGCTGCTCAGGATCAGGAACTATTATGAGAAAAAGCTTCAACCATTAGGTATAACAGGAACCCACAGAAATTTTAAGAAGATGGACAAGGAGCCTCATAGAATCACCGAAGCCAGAATATTAGCAAAACTTAAAGCACTCCCTGATGGAACACATCCTGGGCTGCATGGAATCCCAAAATTCCTGCTGGTACACCTAAGATCATTTACCATCCCAATCATTAAAAGGATGGTGGACCTCCTGGCAGATAACAGTTGGGACATTCAAGGGTTCTATCCCATTGCTATGGTGCCTTTGCTTAAAAAACCAGAGGGCCCTAGTGACTTTGAAAATCTCAGGCCAATCTCAATGAGCCCTCTTCTCATAAAGACCATTGAGGGTCTGATAAAAGATGACATCCAGGAGAACATCATCAGTCAACTGTCTGCCTGCCAGTTTGCAAAAAAGGGTAGCTCTACAGCAGATGCCATCAGCCGATTTTGCCTCATTTGATCATGTTCGCAGGGAAAAAATGTCCTGGGCAGTTGCAGTTCAATTAGACTTTGCCGGTGCCTTTGACTGCATCAGGATCGATGTGCTCCTTAGTGTGCTGGAAGAGCTCCAAGTGCCCAAGGCATATCTCCAAATGATTGAGAACCTTCTACAAAATAGAGAAGTGTTTTTCTCATTGGATGGTCAAGTTGCTCCAGGATTTCAGCCAAGTGATTCCATCCCACAGGGCTCACCACTAAGTGCACTCCTCTTTGCAGCCTATATAGATCCATTGCTGTTGCACATCGAGGCAACACTCTCAGGTATTGCCATACCTTTGCTGAGAGAGAGCATTCATCAAGTTTCCTACATGGATGATGTGGTGGTGTTTCTCTCATATCAGAATGAGTTTGCTAGGCTAGAAGATATCTTGGATCACTTTGCTAGTGAATTTGGTCTAAGAGTCAATGAGGCCAAGTTGGCTATGTGGTCAATCAAATCAGGAAAGCAAATCCCAGGGAGATTCAGAGCAACTCCACAAAAGTTTCTAGGATTCATGTTGGCCTCCCCCCTTACATCATGAGGAAGGAGCTTGAAGAGTCCCTGTTAAAAAAAGTTGTAAACTCAGTTACCTCGCTATCAAAGGTCCAGTTGTCATTGTTGGGGAAGGTTGCCCTTCTCAATGTCATAGTATTGCCAAAAATAACATATTTCCTGACTGGGTTTTTCCTTACAGGGGCATTCATTCACAAGGTGAAAATGCAATGCAGAAGACTATGTTGGCATTAAAAAGCCACAGTCATAAGTCTCAGCCTTCTCCAAAAACCGAAGGCTCATAATGGGCTTGGACTACATTCAATCTCCACATTCCTATTTCAAAGGACATATAATATACTAGTAAAATTATTTAGCCAAAACCTGTGTATGGAAAGCCCCTTGCCATTGGTGAAGGTAGAACCAATGGATCACCCTCCACCCAAACAATCAAGCATTTGGTTGCAACAGCAAGTGTCAATGATTGTAGTAAAAACTAAGACATCAGCGACTATGTTTGGCTTCAAGCTTAACTATTGGGAAGCATTTAGTATGACACAAAACAATGAGTCCACTGTGGAGAGTCTTCTCTCAATCAGCATTCCCAGGTTTGCTAGGTTGGAAAAAAGGATAAGACTTGAACCTAAGCTGGTGGATTTCTGATAAAAGTCCACCTTGGAGCCCTCCCAACATGCACCTTTCTGTGTTACAGGTGAGGATATAGAAAAGATCTAATTTTCCCGATGTGTAATAAAAATGAAGAGACAATGAGCCATATCCTATATCAATGTGAAATATGGAATAATTTATGTTATTGTGCCCTTAAAAGATTCAGGGAAGCAGACATTACAGGTACAAATATCACAAAGGCGGTAAAGGGTGGCCTTTATGGTAAAAATAGACTGGCCACTTTTATAAATTTTGCTATATGGATAGTGCGAAATAAGAGAGTCTTTCACAATGGATTGAATAATAGGCCAGAAGAGCTTTTTTTCAAGTTACTTGGTGAGGTCAAAGACTATGATTGGAAAATATGCCAGCACTGGTTAGCCAGTCAGACATGGGACCAACTGGAAATCTGAAGATCTTAACACTTAGGTACTTATCGTGCTGTCATGGCAAAATTAACTAACTGGACATAATGACTCCTATGCAGAGTCTAAAAGTTGTTACATTAATATAATCCAGTCCTTTCCATTTAATTGTTATTTATTGTTAAAACTCTGAATTTGGTGGTCAACTAATTGACCCAAATAATTCCTAAGTAGCTTATTTTTATGTAATTTTTTTTTACCATTAGTTTTCTTATTTATTGTTTTCATTGTAGAGCCACTGCACATTGTAAGCATGTAATCTATAATAAGAAAGATGTTAAATGATATCCATGTGTATCTTCTTAAGGTGTGAATAAAGTTGTTATTTGAAATTAATAAGTGGTAACTATAATAGTCATTGAACTTTATTAATGAGCAAAATATTAATTAAATATTAATTATCCTTCAAAATATCAATCAAAATATTTAAGGCTTAATTCATCAACTTCTACTTAAGATTTTTAAATATATCATAATACCAATAACCAGAAACAATAATGCTTAGAGACTTGTCATTTCAGTTATCTGGTATTTGGCCTATTTCAAACCCTAGTTAGGTAGCCATTGTATCATTAATAAACAAGCAGAAACTATAACAAATTATTAAAAACAAACTGAAATAACATCAAGTGAGTGAGTATACTGGTAACTCAATAAAATATCTTCTCAATAAATCCAACAATATATTTTACCCACTTTCATCTTTTGGTTTGATATCAAGTGCATAGTGAATATGGTTTATCAGGGTGCCACTAGGCTATATTAACCTAGACAAATTTATATCTTATAACCTTTTCACATGTACTGGGTTTGAATCCCTTTTGGTACTTTATTTCTAACAATGATGGAGGATTTTGTTTTTAGACCCATATCACTTATGCACTAACATTTAGGTAAACACAAAACATCCTTAAACTAAAGTGGAGTATATAAAATTCATCAGACAGAAATCATCTCCTAGATCTTAACATAATAAATGTGTTTCCATATCTTTATAAGTTTTACTAGCTCATATTATACTATTAAGTTAGGAGGCAATTCACTCATCCTTGCATGATGTAGATGATGGAATGGTGGTTATGGAATAATGATTTATGAATGCCAACTAAATACCATCCTTGCATGATGTAGATGATGGAATGGTGATTATTATAATGATTTACGAATGTCAACTAAATACCATGAAATCACTTATTTATTTATGGCCTTCAAACATTTATCTAGCTCATTAATTAAAACATGATGATGATGATGACAATAATGATAATGGTTTTAACTACAGCTTTAGGACCAACCCTAATCATAAAACTTAATTTTTAAAGAAATTCATAACTATTGTTTAATCTTAGTATATCTAATTAGATCTTAAATAATTAATATTCACCATTGATGATGAATGATCATGTCTAATAAAGAATACCTTAATGAAAATATACGCCTTGTTTAATAAAACAAATTAACATTTATTAATGCATTACCAACATATACAGACAATTTAAAGATAAAACTAAGAATTTATATGACTAATAATAATAATAATATTTGATTATATTGCAATCATAAGATTAATTTTAAGTTCTTTCCCCTTTCCCGTTAAAGATATAATGTATATTAAATTGGATACCAAATTTGCTAAGATTTTCAATCCACAAGAAAATATTTTATATATTAAAAATAAATATTATTTTGGCACACATACTTTTATAATCTAACATGTAAAGTAGAATGATTAAGGAAAAAAATGTTACTGGAATTGAAAGAGCAAGACAAGTTTTTAAATTACTTCTCCCACTCTACGCTATAATCTACTGAGATCTCTACATCTTAAATCAAAACAAAAATAACCTAATAATTTATTGCTATATATGTCTGTTTTTCTCACATTCTCACATCATTATATACATGTTACCAGTTAATATATTACTGTGTGTGTGTTTATTCCCATTATAACTAAACATTATTTAAAAATAAAATAATAATACAAAAAAAAATCTTTTACATATTAACAAACATTTCATAATTTTAGATTAGTATACAATAATACCCTTTAGAAAATAAACTTCATTAATAAGCGGGGTATAATAGTTTTAGCATACATAAAATTATTACTCAAGGTTATAGCCATTATTATTGAAAAAAAATTTGTTTTCAATTGATTTTGGTTGTTTTAAAGTTCTGAGAAAAAAAAAATTACTGCTCAAATTTTTACCAATAGTCTCTAATATCATAAAAGAAAATGTATAATGAAAATTCATATTACCAATCCAAGAGTTCAAACTTAGCTTGTTAAATGTCCATACTTTTGCAGCAATCAATTTCTGCAGTTCACTGGAACAGTTTCTTTTCCTGAGGCTTATAATTATTTAATGGTGATGATGATGATAAGGTTATTTGCTTCAGTGGAAATCATTTGGGCACTGGAACAGTTTTTTCCCCTCCAGTTAAGCATAATTCTTCTAATGAATGGAGTATACCAGTTTTTCTCCCATTTATAATTTTTCTTGGGTTTAAATTCAGTCACTGGAATAACTGGACTAGATGATTCAATACTTATTAGTAGATTAATTATTTTCCCTCAGCTTTTAAATGCAGATGAATGTTTTCTTTTACTTAAAATATAGAGATGAGCAGTCAGCCATGTTAAATATTACTTCTCCCCAATCAGTCATAAGGTATAGAATATTTTTAATTTCAGACAAGACATTTTTCTCCTATATGATATGCAGCTGCATGGTGGGTCAGAAAGCCCAATGAAACCTATAGATTTTAACCTGCCATTCTGTTTTCAATCTTCAAAAAAAACTTTATATTAAAAAAAAAGGTTTTAAATTGATATCTGGAAGAATTACAAACACTTGTCTTTTCTAGTTTCAATATTTTAAAAATCTTTCTTAACTAATTTTTCAGACTGGTTTTGTACCTTATTTTTTTCTCTATTTTCAGCAAATCTCTTAATTATACTCCTAGTATAACTTTCTCCAGAAACATATTAAAAATCACACTACCTTGATTTCTCAGATTAATCCTGTTTTGAAGTAACATTGTTTTAGTCCTTTTTTCACATATCTGTCACAAAATGTCACACCTGAAAGTTCTTTTTGACCTCAATGAGAAGACCCTAAATTAGAGTTCTCACATCATTTACACTTTAACAGAAAAACAAACAATCTTTATAACACAAAATTGTTGAGTAAAAAAAATAATTTAACAGATTTTCTTCTTTTTCTTTTTCAATATGTAATGAATATAGATTTCTTTATGCAATGTACACACACACACTTTATTATCCAAATAATTTATAAAAATTAGATGATTAAAATAATCTGAATCGTTTTGAGAAATTATGATTTTAATATCCAAATTTAAATCCTTAACCTTCAAACTCCAAATTATAATCATAGAAAAACAAAATAGAAACAGATAATAATAAAATATTAGAATCTAGCAAATGCAGACTAGTTTTGAAGAAAGTTTAATATTTGAAATATAAAATGACAACTAAATAGCTTAGACACACTGCCTATATATGTGTTATAACCCTATAAAAAATTAACTATTGAATAAGAAGAAGATGTGTACTACTCTTTTGAATTTTATCAACACCCAAACAACTAAAGAACATAACTGTTTCCCCCCTTCTCTTTCTGTCTTAGGCTTTTTAAAACTTGACCCTGTAGGGTTTAAACTTGGGTGCCCTACAGCTTCCTTTAGTATATAAAAATATGATGATGATTTTTGTTCCACATTTTCTTTCATGCACATTACTACAAATTTAGCTACTGACTACATTTTCATGGCACAATATATATGTTATACTTTGAAATTCTTGACACATATACTCACTAGTTAATGTAATTTCCACTATTTTCAATGGGCCTAGCAACAAATTAAGCAATAGTCATTTCTTTCATTTATTTCTTTTGTTTATAATTTTATTACTAAAAAAGTGTTTGCATTTTCACATATATATTGTGTTGGGTGTCTTGTTTGCCACAAAGAAATCTTATTCTAAGAGTCTCTCTCTCTCTCCCTGAGCACTGAGCCAAATAAAATGAAGTATTGTGAGGTGTCAGAATGAGTTGTGGTGGTTTAAATCACATTAGTGATTTTGCTGTGGTTGTCTCATCCCAGCCATTTTTTATATATATTTATTTTTTATTTTATTTTTTTTATATATATATATATATATATATATATATATATATATATATATATATATATATATATATCATCACCAACCATTATCAATCCACTGCAGGATGAAGGTCTCTCCAAGTTTAATCCATCTTCTCCGATCTTTAGCTTCTCTTCTCCACAACACCCCTGCACATTTTCTTATTTCATCCATCCATCTCACATGTGGTCTCTTTCTGGGTCTTTTACAATCTCTTGGAATCCAGTTTGAAATTTCAATTGTCCATCTATTATCATCTCTTCTAGCAATATGTCCAGCCCAACTCCATTTCAATCTTTTAATTTTTTCAATAAGGTCAGTAACACCTGTTTGTTGTCTTACCCATACATTGCATTTTCGATCTCTTCTTGTTACTCCCAACATACATTTCTCCATATTCCTTTGAGTGGTCTAAAGTCTCTGTATTGCTCTTCTATTAAGTGTCCAAGTATCAGATCCATAAGTAAGAACTGGTAAAACACATTTGTTAAAAACCATCCTTTTCAAACACATAGGCATATTTCCTTTTAGTATCAAGTTATTTCTACCAAAAGCACTCCAACCAAGTTTAATTCTATCATTAATTTCCTCCATTATGTTTCCATCTGTATTAATAATCTGACCAAGGTATTTGTAACTGTTAACTTCTAATTCTTCATAATAAATCTTTATTTTCATATTTTGAGCAAATCGATTAAACATTACTTTAGTCTTTTTAACATTTATCTTTAGTCCTACTTTTCTACTTTCATCTGCTAACTCCTGCAACATTTCCTGCAGCTCTGAAAGCATTATTTGCAAAAACAACTGCATCATCTGAGAAATTTAAATGACTTAAATACTCTCCATTTACTTTCACTCCTTTAGTTTCCCATTTTAATCCACAAAATACTTCTTGCAGCACTGCTGTAAAGAGTTTTGGAGATATGGAGTCACTTTGTCTTACACCTTTCTCAATGTTGATTTTTCCAGTATCATTATATAATCTAATTGTTGCTGTTGCATTTTTATAAATATTCTTTAAAATATGACAATATCCTGGATCTATACCTTGATGATCCAATGCTTTAATCACTGAAGAAATGTGTATAGAATCGAATACCTTTTCATAATCTACAAATCCAAAACATAATGACAACTCATATTCATTTGTACTTTCTATGACTTCTCTCAATACCTGGATATATGATCTATTGTACTAAAACCACTTTTAAATCCAGCTTGTTCTCTTGGTTGGTGGAAATCCAAAGTTCTCTGTAGATGAGTTGTAATTATCTTGGTAAAATTTTTATATAAAACTGATAAAAGGCTGATAGGTCTGTAATTTCTAATATCTTCTTTATCACCATTTTTAAATATTAATATTATTACTGCATTCTTCCAATCTTCCAGTACATCTTTATCATTTAGACATTTGGTATATAATTTTGCTAAAATTGTTTCTATTTCTTCACCTGCTTCTTTTAATATATCAATTATAATTCCATCATTTCCTGGAGCCTTTCCTTTCTTCATACACTTAATTGCATGTCTCACTTCTTCATTTAAAATTCTGGGCAATTTGGAAGATGTAATAGATATAGGAGGTACTTGTTCTTTATTACTATATAATTCTTGATAAAAATCTTCTACCAATTTCATGATGTCATCTCTCTTTTTAGTAATAATTCCATCTTTTTTTCTTATTGCAGATATAAATTTCGTACCAATACCAAAATGTTGTTTAACATTTTTGAGACTTTTATTTTCTTCTACAGCTTTCCTTGCTATTTCACAGTTATACTTTCTTATATCATTTTCAACTCTTTTCCTTACCATTTTATAAAATTCGAGATATTCAATTCTTTTTAATACATCATTTTTGTATATCTTCATATTCCTTCTTTTCTTCATAAATTCTCTAGTCTCAGTAGAAATTTTATTAGTCAATTGCTGCTTTTTTCTACCAGCTATGTTTGTTGCAGTTTTCAAAAGTGCATCAGTTATTTTCATATTAATTTTATTCAAATCTGAATCATGTTCAAAATCTCCTAACATTTGAAACCTATTTGTAAGTTCTAATTTAAATTCATTAGAATGTTTCTGAAGATTAGGAATATCAACTGTAAATATTGTTTTTTTAATAATTTTTGTCTCTCTAGTTTTACATTAACACGTAACTTACACCTTACTAATCGATGATCACTTCCTGTGTTAAATTTATTAAGAACATTACAATCTTGAAATTAGTCAAAATATAATCCAATTCTGCTGTACCTTCATTTGAATGCTTCCATGTCCATTTCCTTTTAACATTTTTCTCAAAAAATGAATTCATAATATAAAGTTTTTCTTTTTCTGCAAACTCCACAAGTCTATGTCCTCTCTCATTTCTATTATCATAACCAAAATTACCTACAGCAATTTCATCTTTCATTTGTCTACCAATTCTAGCATTAAAGTCTCCCATAACAATTTTAAAATGTTGTTTACTCTGATCAAAAGCTTTTTGTACATCCATATAAAAATCTTCTACTACTTCATCACTATGAGAACTTGTTTGGGCATAAACCTGAATTATCTGCATTTGGTATCTGCTATTAAGTTGTATAACTAATCTTGCCACTCTGTCCAATACACCATCAATCTCCACAATATTGTTCTTCCACTTTTTATTTATAATGAATCCTACTCCACTTGTATATATATATATATATATATATATATATATATATATATATATATATATATATATATATATATATATATATATATATATATATATATATATATATATATATATATATATATGAAGTACATCGTTATAGAGTGTTTGAGTATTTTAAGAGTAAAAATACTTAGGAAATTTTGTTAAAAAAAACACATGAAATTAAACAAAAAAAAAATTAAAGTAAAATAAGAGTTTAAAAGTTTGAAGAAAAAGAAATTTAAGAACAAAAGATTAGGGTAAGGGAGTTTATTGTTAAATTAAAAAAAAGGGGAATTGAAATAAAATTGATTTAATATTACTTTTAATTAATTTGTAATAAAACTAAAAAGGGAGTTCGTTTTGTCTTATAATAAAAAGAATGAATGTGTGCATGTATAAATAGAATTTGAAGAAAGGAAAGGAATTTTAAAAGACAATGGAGAGCTAATCTAATAAAACCAAAGAAGATCTAATTAAATGGCTAAAGGAAAATTAACAAAGAAACTAAATATTACTATTCACTTAAACTAACAACCAATAAAAAGAATCAGAGACTTTAAATAAAAAAAAAAGGAGACCAATCAGAGCGAAATAGAATGTATGATGGATCCACAAGATAAGAAGTGCCGGATATAAAAAGGAGAACATTGAATTGTTATAAAAAAATAGATATAAAAGAAATAAAAAAGAAGGTTAATAAATTATTATTAATTCAATTAGAAAATAAAGTTGATCAGAAATAAATTGGATCAAATAAAGTATTAACAAAAGTAGAAAGAAATTTAATTGGAAATAAATAGGATAACAAACTGATTGATTCCAGAAAATTGCAGAAGCTACTATTCGAAGAAAATGTTGCATTGCTGAACCCATCATATTGTGCAGCTGGCCTGGGCCTTCTTTGCAGCACCATCAGCAGATAGTTCAAAGAACAAACTATGTTCAGGTGAAGTCTAAGGAACAGCGGAGTGTCCATGCCAAGATCCATGAGAGTTCATATAATATCACAAATTAAGGAAAGATCTATGAGGAATTAGTGCGAACCGGTTGGAACCAACAAATTGCATAAGCTACATTTTCTTATACTCATATCAAATCAAATTCAAATCCTAGAAAACATTTCATTTTTTTTATTCTCCAATTCTTGATTTATAAGCCGTGGTAGATAAGTGAATAAAAAAAAACTTTTAACTTTTTACGAACTATTATTTTCAGGGTATAAATTATATTAGCCCCATTGTCCAACTTTTATTCAGAGTTATTAATTATGTGTGTGTGTGCAAATTTTAATTAAATATGTTTTGTATTTTTATTTTGTTTCAAATGTATTAAAATGTTTATTCAAATGAAAAGAGTGTGCATGGCTGTATTATGAGACAAAGCGATTATTTTAAGAAAAGAAAGCAGGGGTTAAATTAGTATATGTTAAAGTTATATAAAAGATATGAATGAAAGTGAAATCTGAATATAATGAACATCATGAAATATGAAGTTAATAAATATCATGTATATATTTTTTATATTATTAAAATAATTATATGTTTATTTTGGTAGATAAAATAAACATAAGACCACATATGAGTTATAGAGTTATTATGCAAATTATATTATGATGTAATATTGGAGTGAAGAACTAAGTTATTATTGAAGAATATATATATAATATTATAATTCGCTCTCTGTATTTCTTCAAATGAAGAATATATATATAATATTATAATTCGCTCTCTGTATTTCTTCAAATCAATATATGTAATCTTATAATTGAATATTTATAAATACAGTAATCAGATATATGTAGAGTATAATTTTAAAAATTTTATCCACTTAGGAGTGCTTTTAACTATCCTCATAGTCTTTGTTAACTAACACTTTGAAAGGCTAACCTTCCCACAATTCTGTGATTTTAACATTTGCTGCCTGTCTGTTAATTAAGTCTAGTTTGTATTTGTATATTAATTTTTCAATTTGCAATATTTTTACATTATTATAATTGAAGTTAAAACCACAAATACATGACTTATTATGGTCATAAAAAACAGATGCTGAAACATTATTATTTACTTTGCAATTTTTTTTCATTTTCTGAACTCTTTTTATTAACAGCAAGTGCTCTTTAGTTCTTTTTCCAACATGCATCTCAATTCCCTTATATATCTACTATCACACCTACATATCCATTTATAAGTGATGCAATTTTTATTTATAAATGAGGTTTTATCTTTAAAGTTATTTATTAATTTATTTAATGTAGGAGGTGCATAAAATGCAATGTCACATATATCTTTATAAATTTTATTTATAAAGTTTATTTGATCATTCGAAATATATGGTATTGATATCCATATTTTTTTTATTAGCAGGGGAATCAATATTATTATTATTTTTGTTCTTATATTTCATATTAAAATTTTTAATAACATTGTATATGTGATTATAATTGTAGCCAACATTTAACAATTCCTTTGAATACATTTTAATAATTTTAGCTTTATCCAATGATTATTTACAAAGACTATTATTTCTAAATAAGAAGGACTTTAAACCTACCATTTCATGTGACATTGGCACTCTTGATTTATATAGAACATAACCCCTTTTTACTATTGGTTTAATGGTCATACAGTAATCCAGCTTACATTGATTTCTAGTTATTTTAAGATCAAGAAACTGAATGCACATTGAATTTTCATTTGTTTATATCCTTTTTAAGCCATTTAAATTATTTAATTCTGTAAACAACTCTTTAATTATATATCTAATTACTGTATTTATAAATATTCAATTATAAGATTACGCGCGCACACACAACAACAACAACAACACACACACACACACACATATATATATATAGCAAATACACTATTTGAATAATGAATATGAAAATTTTATTGAAATATTTATTACCAAAAACATTTTATTTATAAACCTGCAATTATTTATAAATATTTTTTATTGTAGCAATAATGCTAAAATGTATTAATACTTATAGGTCTAGAAAAAGGTATTAGAATTATCATAGAAGTGTATTTTTGATTCTATGAAAGTGTTCAAATTATTTAAATGTGTAATCAAAGAAAAATGCTAAAATATCTTAATAAGTTCCAGGTCCAAGTAATAGATGTTATTACTTCATGGTAGAAAATATTTGAAAATTACTTATTTTTTATGTAATTATTACATCGGAAATTGAACTCCGATAATGCACTATTACTTTAAATATTATAAATTTTCATGCACTCACACATCAGTAAGAGTTTAAAAAACTTAAGTGAATCACTTAAATTTAAAGTGTATTTCTATAATTATACCAACTTTCACTGACCACGCTAAATCAGGGACTGAGTATTTTGTGTGCCTGAAGTTATAATCAAATTTTGCATTGTACAAATCTATTTAACCTATCACAGAAAAGGCAGTGTCTCACTTTTAACCACCCATGATCAAACAAATACGACTTATACATGTAAATCTATTATTATAATGTGCTGAAAAAATCTTGAAATTATTAGATCAGAATTGAACTCTGATAATGCACTATTAAATATTATAAATCTCTGCGCACTCACACATCAGTAAGAGTTTAAAAAACTTAAGCGAATCTCTTAAGTTTAGAGAGTATTTTTATAAATACACCAACTTTCACTGACCATGCTAAATCAGGTCTTGATTCACTTAAGTTTTTAAAACTCTTACTGATGTGTGAGTGTGCGGGGATTTATAATATTTAAAGTAATTGCACATTATTGGAATTCGACTTCCCATCTAATAATTTCAAGATTATAATAATAAATTTATTTTTTATGTAAATATTTTTTTTAATATAATTATTTTGAATTTTAAAATGATTTAATCTTATAAATATAAAATTTGTAAATTTATATTTGTTATAATGTTTGTTTTGAATTAATCTAATGTCTTAAAGAGTATCTTTTCTTGAAGTGTCCAAGTCATTATGAATCATCATAAATACACACTTGTACTATAAACATTCTTGGTATAATTATACATAATTTAAAGAAAATAAAGTATGAATATATTAAAAATATTACTTATTAAACCTTAAAATTGTATAATGCAAAATTTTCATTATCTTATTCAATAGTTACAACAACGTTCGATATTTTTTAATAAATATGATTATAAATACAATGCATAATAAGATGAAATTATTTTGAGTTTATTTAATATAATAAATATTATTTGTAGTTTGTAATTTTAATTTATTTTAGCTAACTAGTAAATAAGTTAAATGAGTTTTTGAAATAAGAGTTATTGAATAGTTTTATTTTTATTGATTGTTATTGCTTTTTATATAGTTAGGGGTTATGTAAAATACCTCATTATATGTAGCTATATTAATTAATGTGTTAATTGTAAAACTAATAATAAGAACCTGAGATTAAAATTGGGATTATGTCTAGATTTTATTTAAAAACGTTAATTTAATTTATTAAGTAAATAATTACAAAATAGTTTAATGTTTTAATTTAATTTTATTAATGTTTATTAACATGTATTTTAATGTGTGAGCCATGGAAGTATTACTTATATTGTAGGAAAGAAGGTAGGGGTGATATTCCTATGCTATTGAAAATATATTTTTTTTGTGGATATATTCTTAATGTTAAACTAACTGTGTATCGTATTAGATGCTTTTAATTATGAGTCTTGTGATTTTTTTTTAGTATTTAACTGAACCGTTTGTAAAAAGATTGAGTTAGTATTTAAAATAATTCAATTGTAAATGAGCTAGTACTTAAGTTGTCTTTATTTAATTAGTAGTCATATTGATTAGTTGATCAATAAATTATTAACTTATTAGGAGTAGTTTACTAGTTTTTTGGTAAATTATTATTATTACTATATTCCAATGAGCTAGTTGTTGTTAAAGTTTAAAACTTATGACTTGATTAGTTGGTTGGCTGGATAGGTGGTAGCTCCTGGTAAGGGTATATATATATATAAAATACATATTTTGCGGGTTCATCCGTGTTAAAAAACTTTTAATATTAATATACTGACGTTTCGACTTGGTCACACAAGCCATCCACAGAGTTATAAAAGGTAGAAAGACGGTTGTAGAGGCGCTACAATCACTGATTTGAATAAAATGTTAAAATTCCACCAATAGCAAAAAATGTTAAATTTAGGAATGCTTTTTAAAAAAATCTTTCCAAATAGGAGGAAGTTTGCATGTATCATCTCGCTTATTGATACAATCTGGCCTTTTAAGTATCTCAATGGCTTCTCTAATTTTGCATTGGTAGAGATTATCACATCTGGATATGATCCTGGTACTAGAAAAATCAATTTTATGACCTGAATCTATAGTATGGAGTGAGAGTGCTGATGATGATGAGTGTTGCTTAACTGCATTAGCATGCTCATCTCTCCTAACACTGATGTGATGATTACTCATACCTATGTAAGAAGCTTTACAATTTTTACATGAGATTTGATAGACACCATGAGATTCAAGTGGGATTGAATCCTTAGACTTGGTTATTATATTGCTGATCTTTTGATGAGCAGAAAATACTGTATCTATATTATAGCGTTTTAATATATGTCCGATACTGTCTGTAGTTCCTTTTACATATGGAACACAAATCCTAATAGCTGATTTATCTTTTTGTTTCCTATTTTGTCTATTTTGGGCTTGAAATAAGGCTTTTTTTTATAAATTTGTAATTATAACTATTTGCTAATAAAACACTATTAATATGATTTATTTCTTCTTTCAGATGTGTCCCATCTGAAAGGTTAATTGCTCTATTTAAAAGAGTTTTGGCTACAGAAACTATCTGAGTTGGGTGATGATGAGAATGGAAATGTAAATATCTGTCTGTGTGTGTATCCTTTCTGTAAATAGAAAAAGATAAACTATTTGGTGTTCTGGTGACTAGAACATCAAGAAAAGGGAGTTTTCCATCAGACTCTGTCTCCATTGTAAATTTAATATGAGGATGCATATTATTTAAATGTAAGAAAAAATCATCTAATTTATTTTTTCCATGTTGCCATATGACAAAAGTGTCATCTATGTATCTGAGCCAAATGAGAGGTTTTAAAGATGATGATTCTAAAGCACGAGTTTCTATATATTCCATGAATAAATCAGCTATTACTCCTGAGATAGGTGAGCCCATAGGAGTACCAAAAACTTGTCTGTAATGCTGTCCATTGTATACAAAATATGTATTTAAGAGACAATGTTTAATTAAAGCAATAATATGGTCTGGTAAATTGCAACATTGTGAGATTATATTTAAAGCTTCATCAATTGGAATGTTTGTAAACAAAGACACGACATCAAAACTGACCAGAATGTCATTAGCATTAATTTTTAAACTTTTTAAAACAGAAATAAAATGAAGAGAGTTTTTAATATATGATTTAATAGATGGGATTGTAGGTTTAATGAAATCCGATAAGTATCTGGCTAAAATATGAGTTGGAGAACCTATTGCACTTACTATTGGACGAAGGGGGGTATCTGGTTTGTGAATTTTTGGAAGTCCATAAAATTTTGGACAGACACAAGATTTTTCATGAGGGATTATTTTATTTTTTATCTCTGTTTCAATAGGTGATTTATTAATAATAGCTTTTGTTGTTTTTTCCAAATACGTAGTATGATCTCTTTTTGATAGTTTATAAGTTTTATCATTAAGCAGATCTAAAATTTTATTATGGTAAATGTCATATGGCAACATGGAAAAAATGAATTAGATGATTTTTTCTTACATTTAAATAATATGCATCCTCATATTAAATTTACAATGGAGACAGAGTCTGATGGAAAACTCCCTTTTCTTGATGTTCTAGTCACCAGAACACCAAATAGTTTATCTTTTTCTATTTACAGAAAGGATACACACACAGACAGATATTTACATTTCCATTCTCATCATCACCCAACTGAGATAGTTTTTGTAGCCAAAACTCTTTTAAATAGAGCAATTAATATTTCAGATGAGACCATCTGAAAGAAGAAATAAATCGTATCAATAGTGTTTTATTAGCAAATAGTTATAATTACAAATTTATAAAAAAAAGCCTTATTTCAAACCCAAAATAGACAAAATAGGAAACAAAAAGATGATAAATCAGCTATTAGGATTTGTGTTCCATATGTAAAAGGAACTACAGACAGTATCGGACGTATATTAAAATGCTATAATATAGATACAGTATTTTCTGCTCATCAAAAGATCAGCAATATAATAACCAAGCCTAAGGATTCAATCCCTCTTGAATCTCATGGTGTCTATCAAATCTCATGTAAAAATTGTAAAGCTTCTTACATAGGTATGAGTAATCATCGCATCAGTGTTAGGAGAGATGAGCATGCTAATGCAGTTAAACAACACTCATCATCATCAGCACTCTCACTCCATACTATAGATTCAGGTCACAAAATTGATTTTTCTGGTACCAGGATCATATCCAGATGCGATAATCTCTACCAATGCAAAATTAGAGAAGCCATTGAGATACTTAAAAGGCCAGATTGTATCAATAAGCGTGATGATAGATGCAAACTTCCTCCTATTTGGAAAGATTTTTTTAAAAAACATTTCTAAATTTAACATTTTTTGCTATTGGTGGAATTTTAACATTTTATTGAAATCAGTGATTGTAACGCCTCTACAACCATCTTTCTACCTTTTATAACTCTGTGGATGGCTTGTGTGACCAAGTCGAAACGTCAGTATATTAATATTAAAAGTTTTTAACATGGATGAACCCACAAAATATGTATTTTATATATTTAACCCGTGCAAATCTTCGTTTTAACATATATATATATTTCCACTCTTGCTATTAAAAGAAGAGAGGTTGCCTTGACAACAGTGAGAAATATTGATTACTATCTATGTTGGCATGTTTAGATGTTGACTAGTTTCTAATGGATATATATATATATATATGATCAATAGTTCCATACATAACTTTATTACAAGGCACTACTAGATAATAAATCTAGACTTCTTTCCATTAACCAATTGTAATTTAATATTGATAATTAATATAAAAAAATACTAATGAAAAAAGTTAAGTTTATTAGTAAAGTTACAAATGCAAACAAATATTGGGAAGTTATAAATTACAAAATAAAACTATTCCAACTAATAATAAATCTTAAAAGACAAGTTTACCCAGTATGAGTTGCATTTGAACAATTATTAATTGACGTATCAATATTTTGTATTTTATAATTGAAATAATAGTAAGAAATAAAAGAAATAAAATAATTTATCTTAAAAAATAAATGTCATTATAATAGTTACCAATATCTAACTTAATACATCAAAATCAACAAACACATGTATGATCAATAATCTAAGACATTACCAAAACAAACCAAGTTATCCTTATCTCAATATTTAATAACCCAGTAAACTATACACTGAGAGCTATAAAATTAAGCAATGAGTGAAATGTTTGTTATATATAAGCTTAACTCTCTATCACAACATTATAGATAATGGCATAAAAATAACAACTATTCTGAAAAACCTCATATATAAAATATTTAAATATTAAATCTTTTTTATTACCACATTATTTATAAAGATATAAACATTACCCATGCTTATGAAATCATTCACTACAAAATTAAAATCATTACAAAATGAAGCCATAAGAATTTATAATTGTAACTAACCAATAATATCAAGCTAAACATATCAATAATATCTTAGTTGCCAATCCCATTTATATATATATATATATATATATATATATATATATATATATATATATATATATATATATATATATATATATATATATATATATATATATATATATATGTAATTATATAACTGAATATTTGTATATACAGTAACTAAATAATTAAAAAATTTGTATACACTTAGGAGCACTTTCGATTATCCCAGTAATCTGTCAACTAAAGCTTTGAAATGCTAACTTTTCCACAATTCCATGATCTTAACGTTTGCTGCTTTCCTGTTAATTAAGTCATGTTTATATTTGTATATTAGCATAGCTTCCTTTATTTTTCTTTTATTGTTATTTTTTCAATTTGCAATATTTTTACACTGTTAAAATTGAAGTCAAAACCATAAATACATGATTTATTATGGTTGTAAAAAAACAGATGCTGAAATATTATTATCAACTATGCAATTTTCTTTTGATTTCTGAACACGTTTTAATAATAGCAAGTGTTCTTTAGTTTTTTTTCCCAACATACATATAGATTCACCTATATATCCACTGCCACATCTACATATCCATTTATAAATGACATAATTTTTATTTATAAATGAGGTATTATCTTTGGAGTTATTTATTAATTTGTTTAGTGTAGGACATATGTAAAATGCAATATCACATATATCTTTATAAGTTTTCCTTATAAACTTTACTTGATAATTTGAAATATATGGGATTGATATCCATATTTTTTTATTAGCAGGAAAATCAATATTATTATTAACATTTTTATTTTTATATTTTGTATTAAAATCTCTAATAACATTATATATGTGATTATAACTGTAGCCAACATTTAACAATTCATTTGAATATATTTCAATATTTTTGCCTTTATCTGATGAATATTTGCAAAGACTATTATTTCTAAATAAGAAGGACTTCAAACCTGCCATTTTGTGTGACATTAGCACTTTTGATTTATATGGAGGTTATATATATATATATATATATATAACCTCTATATAAATCAAAAGTATAATGTATATGTTTAAAGAGTATATATATATATATATATATATATATTACTCTTTAAACAATCATTATTTAAAATTATAAATATGATTAAATACATTATAAATTTCATAATCTGTATTGAAATACCATGTCTGTAAAATAAAAATAAGCTATCATTTATTATATCTGTATTATTTTTAAGCAGTATATTTAAAACATTTTAAAAATATTATTTGCATATAGCTTTGATGATTATGCACATAGTGATTGACCCAATATTTAACAATTAACAATTTAAAATAATATCAGCATAAAATTATTTTATATAAAAACCCATTTGTTATAAATTAAGCAAAATAATTAATATAGACTAATAAACTGTTTTATCACTTTAACTCATTTATCAGTAAATAAACTTAAAAATCTTTCTAAAGATTTACAAAGTGGCACTTCATTTGAAATATAGAAGATAGGCCTAAATAAATTGTAAAAAAAAATCATGATTTTTAAACAGTTGATAATTATGAGGTAATCCCATTTTTGATATATGAAAATATGAAAAAGTAGACTATCCATTTGAGTTTTGGTTCCCAAATTCTTGGGATAAAAATTGCTTATTTCCAAGTTCATTTTGAGAGTTTAAAATCCAATGTTTTCTTTTTTAAATTCTGCAGCCAATGATTTTATTCACATGATCAAAACAGTTTTTTGATAAGAAATTAATTTTGGTTACTTGCCAATAGAACAGTAAATAAATCTATAGTCAATTTAAAAATTATTTAAAACTAATTGTCAATTCTTTAAAATTAATATTTTTAAATTAAACACTTAAATTTCTTTTTATATTATCATTTAATAAAATTACTTTTTATTTATAAAAGAATATATAATGTCTTTCAAATAATAATAATAATAATAATAATAATAATAATAATAATAATAATAACTCAATATTTTAAAATATCAATGATATCACACTTCTAAATTAATAAAATTTCTTTGTATACATTGACTTAATTTATACAGCAATGAAATACATTCCAAAGGAATATATTATTTCAATATATTGAAACAGGATGTCAGTTTTCACCAGAAAGAGGGTATACATTTCACTACAATTGGACTTAGGGTCTTTGGTTAGAATGCTGGAGATGAAATGATGAAATTCTAAGTCCATGATTATATATATCTTTTCTATACTAGCTCAATAATTATTAGATAAATTTAACGTAATTTAGACTAGTTCATCCATCTCTCATCCCTCTTTTAGTCACCATTATCCACGATATTCAAACTCATGGAGAATTTGCAATTGGCTCTCTTCAGGGATGTATTTAAACAAGTAATTTATTATTATGTCTTTATATAAGCAATGACTAATAAAATGTATTTTTAAAATGTTTATAATTTTAACACATATATAAAAATAAATGTTATGTATCTATTAATAATTAGTCTGTTTATATATAAACATAAATGTAATATAATAATGATTAAGTAGAGAGATCAAATTAATAACTCAATAATGTTTAATGACGATAAAAATATATTATAACAAAATAAATAAAATAATAATGATGAATAAGGATGAACTTTTATCATTTTAAAAGATTAATAATTGATTTCTCCATTCTATACCCCATAATAAAATTTCATACTTTAACAATATTTTCTAAAAAAAAGATTACAATTCAAGCTAACATACATACAATATATAACAGTAAAGAAAATTTAAAAGATTAATAATTTAAATGACTTATTAACACATTTATAGTCATTTTTCATTTGTAATAAAAATTAACATATAATTATGTTTACTATATTAATTAATAAGAATAATAACTTTGTTAACTAATATCTATTAAATAATAATAAAAATTTTTATTTTATCTAATTTAAATGAGTTCTGACAAACTTTTAAAGACGTTTATAAAATTTTATTTTATTTAATATTATAAATATATATATTTAGTTTAATAATTTTCATTTATAAAATTAAACTTGGATGCTCCCATGTCTATAAAGATAAAGTACCAAATTTGAAAATAAAATCTATAAAAATAAACATATTAAAAATAATAAAATAAAATGTATAAATAGATAAATAAAACTTATTTTTCTGAGCAAGGTAAGAATGGTTCTTTAAGTCTATATTTTATAATCCTAGTGGAGATCTCCTGACATAGTATATTGATCCATTGATTTAGCAATTATATATTTATTCCAAATTAATAAATTATTAGCATTATCCAATGGTTTGGTTGTAATAAGATATAATACATCCTTCAAGAATAGATGTTCTTAACTTCTATTTTTCCAGATAGACGTTCTTACACAATCAATATTTTAAGGGGCATGAAAATTGGTTTCAAAACCTTTATGATATAACATTATTGTTCTACTCCCTGCACATTGTATGATACTTTTAAATATATAAAACTATTTTGAATATGTTTTTGTGTATAGAAAACAATGTAATAAAATGAAGTTACTAGAAATTCAAATAGATGTTCTTTTTTATATAATTCTATCCTTTTTCAAATTTAAAAGAAAAAAAGTATTTTTTTTAATAATCTATTCCAATCCTTAGGTTTTAATTTTTATATAAATGAATCAATATTACAATTTGAATAAGTTAAACCTTTTCTGATTTAGTAGAAGTTTGAAATAATTATTGAAAAAGTCATTTTCTTTTCTTCCTCTTCTTTATATATGAAGGAGAATGAATTGTTAATATTGCATGTTTTATTTTAAATACTTTTTTTTTAACTTTATTAGTAACAAAATATTTACAAGAATTAGTATATTTACATTAAGAGCTTTTTACATTTTTTTTTTTTAATTTTTAATTTCTTAGGATGTTTTTAGAATATAATGATTTAAAACAAGATTATTACTATCATGGCATTAATGAGCAACTAAGGAATACATTGCTTTGCCATATTTTTCTTGTGACATTACTAGGTATATATTTCTGAGCATAAAGATAAATGTTATACCATTCTTTGTTATTTTTTTTAAGTACATTGTATTTTTTGTTATCAAATATTACAGCACAACGGGCAAGCCATATTGTTCTTAGAGTGTGAACGGTTACAAGGGCATTGAATGGTTTTAATTTCTTTATATTATTTATTAGGATATTTTTTAAATTAATTGTGTCTTTGTGGAATACAAAGCGGCGTAAGGTTGAAAAGAATGGACATGTCTCAAAGATATGTGATGAATTTTCCGGGAACAAATTGCATAGTATACAAGTAGGATCAATGTTTAGTTTAAATCGATTTATGAGAAATAACTTTGTTGGTATTATATCAAGTAGCAGATTATACAGGAATTTTAACCATGAGTGAGGCACATACAAATTTTGAAATTTAGTCAGTGTTCTTGCAGTAGATAGTGTTGACCAAAGTTGTCTATCGGGATAATTAATTTTTTTTAGATCTTTGTATGACAAACCAATTAGAGTATTAATGTTATAATTGTCCAGTAAATCAGCATGCTCAATGGCATGATCAGTGAAAAAGTGGCGATTCGCATATGGAGTAATAGCAAGCAGAAGTAGAGGTGGAGGAGTTGTCCTTAAAAAGGGATTAGTAGTGGTAACGATGTACATCTTAGCTCTAATGTAGGAGGTGAATGATTGAGGAGCTATTAGGTTAAGCCCACCCTTGCATATTGGAAAACAGGTATTTTCTATTGATAGAAGATGTGATGTTGATCCCCATATATATTTTTTGCTATACTCATGAAATATTTAATAGTTTTTTTTGAAGATGCATCCAAGGGCTGTAATAGGCAAGAATACCTCCTAGAATGGCATTGATGATACAAACTTTCATTATAGGGTACAGTAATCTTGAGTTGAAGCACTTTATTTTTTTATTAAATTTGTCTATGACAAGAAGATTTAAGTGATGACTTAGTTGTGTTTTTGAGAGATTAATAGGTATGCCAAGAAATGAAGAAAATGAACCTGTAAAGTGTGAGGGAAGACTGCGACCGGTAGCAATTTGCCATAAGGATGATTTGTTTATTTGTATTGTGGATCCTGTTATAGTTTCAAATTTCTTAAGTTTATGAAGTATCATAGGTATATTTTGCAGGTCCCTGAATATTATCAAAATGTCATCAACATATGAAATGATCTTAACAGTTGTGCCTAGGTGTGGAAGAAAAATACCATCTATGCATTGCTCTATGTCCTTAATCAAGGGGTCTATGTATATCGCAAAAAGTAATGATGCAAGTGGGGAGCCTTGTGGGATACCTCTACTTGGCTTAAAGGGTTGAGAGAGTCTCATGTAATTTTTTAGTCTAATCATTCTATTGTTAAGATAGTTTTTAATAGCTGTAACAAGGTGTGTATGATTTGAAAGCATTTGATTAAGTACAGAGAATAAGAAGTTCCAATTTACAATGTCAAAGGCAGACTTAAAGTCTACCTGGCATGCCACATAGTTTGTTAGTTTGTTTTGTTTAATATAAAGTATTGCTTCTTGTGCTAATAATATTGCTTGAGATGCTTTTTGCCCTTTGACTGCAAAGTGTGAAGGGGAAATTTTAGGTAAAGCATAGATATTTAACTGTTTAAGTATGATTCTAGCAAACATTTTCTGATCAATGTCTTCTAAGGTAATGAGACGCAAATCATTTACTGTTGGATGTGGATTTTTAGAGTTTTTTTCTTATACAGAATACTATATTTGTTGATAAGTTAGGGATGTGATATTCCTTCGAACAAAGTTGATTGTAGTATTTCTGTAGGAATGGAGATATAATGTATTCCATTTGCTTATATATGTTAGCTGGAATGAGGTCATTTGCTAGCGAGATATGTTGTTTTAAATACACTATTTCATCAAAAACTTGTTGTTTAGATATGTAGTAATTTTGTGTACAGTTTGTCTCATTTGTAAATAACTGTGAAGAGCTATGAGATTTTTTAAGGGAAATATTCAAGTGGTGCAGAAGTGCCTCATCAACATAAGTACCAGAGAGGAGAGAATTATCTTTTGATAGAATGGAAATGCCACAAGCATATGGGATTGGAAATTTTGCATAATTTATTGTGGTTTTTGTTAGTGCTGATAGATTTGGTAAAATTTTTCTCAGCCTAAAAACCATGTTGTTCTGGTTATATAACTGAGTTAAATGTTTGTTTTCACATTGGAGCTTATAGATAAGATCTTTTGCCTCATCAAACCTTGTTATAGCTTTAAGGGTTGAGTTTATGTCTTCAATACGTTGTTTTATAAGGTTATTAGAGTTATAGTGCAATAGGCGATCTGAACAACACATGTTTAGTATTCTTTTGAGTTGAGACCATTTTTCAATTGGAGAGAGATTTTTCATCTGATGTAGGTGGTTGCTTACTATTAATATATTACAGAAATCATCTATGGTAAGTTTGAATTGTCTAGGGAGTTGTTTCTTATATGAGAATTTATATATAGTTTGTCTGTTATGCGGGCATTTTTGCATGAGTGTTACACAGATGTGGTCAGAAAATGAGACTGTAGTTAGATGAATTGAGGCTTTTAGGTTTATAGAAGAACTAAAAAATAGATCTATGAGAGAGGATCCTTGTGCACCCATGAATGTAACAGCATTTGTTGGATATAGGTGTGCTAATGGCAGCAGGGCAACTTGTGAAAGTTTGGCTTTCAAGGAGAGTGGCAAACCATTGTAGCTGCAGTTAAAGTCACCGCACATGATAACTGTACCGGGCTTATGTAGTATTTTGTTATGCACAACCAGTAGGGTATCTACAACATCCTTTGCCTTTTGACATGAATATATTCCTATAATATAGTAAAGCTGTGAATGGAACAAAAAAGAGATAATTATTGAATTAACTGATAAAAGTATTATTTTAAGTTTTGTCACTGGAAATTGATTGTTTATTAGAATTGCAACACCTTGAGCTGGTCTGATGTTTGGCTTGTATGTAAAAATGTATTTGCTATGCAGAGTGTTAATTATGGTTGGATTGGTTACTCTGCTAATTTTTGTTTCTGTTATGACAAAAATGTCAGCATCATGATTATTTAAGAATTGAATCAGTTGTGAGAGTCTGTTATATGAGTTAATACCTCGTATATTTATTGTGGCTATTTTAATGTTAGACATGTTCAATGTTTAATGAGTTTGATTTAAGCTTTTTGTTTGTGTGCTTAGTATCACAATTAGATATTTTAATTTTTTTACTATTGTCATTTGTAAGATTGATATCCGAATTTACTAGTACACTATTTTGCTTTACTGTTATCTCAGGATAGTTTTTACTGTACAAAGAGTCTTGGCTATGGCTTAAAGATGAACTTTGTGTCAAACTGTTATTCAAATCCATTAATGGTTCCTGTGGATCATCAATGGAAATTGAGTTTTGTGATTGGTAATTATGCTGTGAATGCATGTCAGGCAAACGGTTATTTATACTAAATTCTTGGTTAGGGAGAGTTATGGTTGATTCATTATTGGGAAGATTAGAGAGTTGAATTGCCTCTGTATTTGATGGGAGAGTGTAATTTTTTGAAACAATGCTGGCCCATGATAACTTTTCCTTATCTTTACTACAAAGGTGACCAAGTCTATCGATTTTGCCACAACTTAAACAGTTACCAATGTTACATTGTGAAGCTATATGCCCTATTCTGGAGCATTTGAAACATAGAGGTTGATGACCTTTAATACTAATTGTGATGGGGATGGATCTCATATAAATTCTATGTGGAAGTTCATCTGGTTTATGATTAGGTTTCATTTTTAGTGTAATTTTCCAGCAGTTTGTTGGAATCTCAAATTTTATATTAGGTGTGAGCTCTCTTGAGATATTTATTATCTGTGCAATTTCTGATATGTTTTTTTGTAGCACAACATCTGTAAAGTCTGGAGGTGAATGCATGATGCGACCATAAACTATTGGATTAGGGTCTTTGGTGACGTAATATATTTTTTTAAAATTTAAATGTGTTATGGATTTTTCTGCTTCTTCACGTTGTTGTTTTGAAAAATATTCTAAGCATATAAAAGATCTAGCTGGGAAAGTTGCTGTCAATTTTATATTTTTTATCATGTTATACTTTTGCAGTTCCTCTAGATAATCAGGTAGAGAAGGACGAGATAAAATTGGTTCATTGTCTGCTGGATCATAGTTTTCTATTATACTAATAATGGATGTGGAAGGAGAGAGACTATTTGCAAATATCTTTCGCCAATAATCATTAAGCTTGCTAAAAGAAGTATATTTAGTTTTATTTGTTTCTATATTATTTGCAATTGAGTTAATGTCTATAAATTTCGTTGAATTACTGGAAATTGATGTAGAATCATTTTTAATTTTTGTTATAGCTTTTTGATTCTTTTGTTTTGATGATGCAATTTCCGCTGTGTTAAAAGCGACAGATACACTGCTATCACTAAGGAATGTTAGTGATTTAAATTTGCGCATTTTGCTGGGAGGACTAATATTTATATTATTATTATTATTATTATTATTATTATTATTATTATTATTATTATTATTATTTTCATTTAGTTCCATTTGTTCACCCCATGTATGAACGTTATTTGAGGATTGAAAACTTGAGTTATTTGCTTATTGTTATAAATAATCATTAAGATAATATATATAAAATTGTTTTTTTTTTTCAATTACAAATCTGGTTAATTATTTAAAAGTTTGACATTTAAGTGAGTATCGTTTTACTTTTATTTTTATCCAAACAAATATTAATCATTTATTTATTTTTGTTAAGTATATATATATGTATGCATTTTTATAATAGTTAATATTTAATCAAAATAAATAGTTTAGTTAGAGATAGTTATAAATGAGTGTATAAGCATTAGGTTAACTGTAAGTTACCCTTACAATATATATAAATTGTGTCAGACTATAGAACATCCATGCACAAGATGGCTGTAGCCAACAATTTGGCACAGCTAACTTTATTCAATTCATTGAATAAACAATGAGAGTTGGTCTATACTAGATTCCCATCTCCTTACATATGTAACTAACACTTATATGTTAGTTTATTTTCGAATAATTAACACATACTATTAATGTATATCCTTTGGTTAAAAGTATTTATAAATTTATATAAAGAAATGAGAGATTAACATTTGTTTACATGGTGGAATATTTTATTTATTTATCTCTTTGTGTGTATTTATTAGTATATGTATCATATTTATTGCAAATGGTCCAACACATATATGTATAAAGATTTCTGTATATTTAATTTTTTTTTTTTTTTGATAGTTCTAAAAATTTATTTTTTTTTAAATATTTTTTTTGTGTGAAAGGAATCTGCCATTTAAAAGGGTGGATTTAATCAATCTTTGTCTTTCTATTTATATATTTTTTTATGTAATCAGGTAGAGTAGTTTTAATTAATTGGTAAAATCAAATTAAAAGCATTTTATCTAAAGAATGTGGGTGGTCTATTACTCCAATATGGAGTTTGAAATTCCTAAAACGAAAAAAAATAGGAAAATATTTCGAAACAAAATTTGTTAAAGAATGTACTTAAAATAAAATTATCTCATGCAATATCTCAAAGGAAGATGTAAGCAATTGCAACTTATGCACAGACTGAGAGATATAATGACCTACCAGTGAGGTGTAGGGAAATTGGATGATTATTATTCTTTTAGCTCATTTTGTTGTTGGATTGCTGAGTATTTTTTTAGTCCGAGAGGGAGTTTGATGGAAATTCTCCTGCTGTTCATGATGTGGCATATATTTTTTGGTTTATGGGACCTGCTGGTTATGGAACAGATATAAACTTTTTTTGAATGTTTTTCTTCATGGTTTGTGTAGATATTAATTAAAGCTACTAACACTCATATGATTTTGGAAATCACTTAATCATACAGAGTTCGGCGATAATAAAAAAAACATTTTGGATTGCCATTATTAAAATGATAAGAAATAAAACACCCAGGGATATAATTTTAGGATTACTAGAGATGAATTTCTAATAGTTTAATTAGTAATGGAACCTTGATATGGTAATTTTTTTTGTCATACTATCATCAAATCACATTTAAGAAGAAAGGAAATAATGAAGATGTAAATCCATTTCATCAAAAACAAGCATACTGTGGAAGTCACATGGATTGATAATTTATATTAAGTTATCCAGTAAAGAAGTTTTATCTAATTGTCCAGAAAATTATGGAATAAAAGAACTGTAGCAATGCACCTGCCCATTCAGATTTTTAATCGCCAAGATGTGTATTCTATAGATCCAGTGTATCCAGATTGAAGAACTCTACAAGTATGGAAAGGAGTTAAAGTGAATTTCACCATCCCTTCTAGTAGTTTAGTTGGTCTGCCCAGAAGTTTGAACCTGGAGAAAATGCAGAATAGAGATGAGTAAAACAAAAAAAATATATATATATTTATAACTTTTTATTTTTTTTTATTATTGTATTATTAGATTTGATATAATAAGTCTATAATTGTACTATATTTATTAACATGTTATTTTTTTTTCTTTGTGTATAATATTGTAAAATAATATTGCATATACATAGGTCTCACTTAAATCCACTAAGGGTAGCATTCTCATTTACTTGTTCTTTTTCCTCATTTTTGCCTTTATGTATTATTTATTTTTAATCATGGTGGTGACATCTCATGTTGAGTGTCCTATGGCCAGCCTATACATTTTTTTAAAAAAACAAAAAAAAAAAAAAAGGAGGGGAAATGAGTAAGATATAGTTTTACGTACCTAAAGGTAAAGGTGTATCTAACCCTAAAAGTTTATTTTAGTAATTGAGGAAAGATTAAAATGATTAGACCTATGTATAATTTTAGAGTCATTATTTTGTTAAATTTATGAAATTAAGCATTCATAGTTTTGTGCAGGGAGAAGAGAATATAGACTACACCTATTAGCCACCATCTTTGATCATTTTATATTTTAGGGCAAAATAAGTTAATTTTCTTATAAGTTAGAAAATGGATTTTTTTATATTTTTAACATAAAGGTATATCTTTAATATAAAATTCAAATACTCCTGCAAGATTTATATTATGTGTAGAATAGCAAAATTTAATCAGAATGCCATCTAATGGATTTATGATTTAATCTTATATTATTTAAATATATATGTGGTGGAGGGAGATGGTTAAATAAATAGTATTATCTTACATTTCATTTGCTTATCATATGTTTTGTTGTATAATAAAACACATTTACCTATTTATAATGTATGCTTACCACAGCTATACATAATTGTAAAAATACTTACCCCAAAGTACCTGAGATAGGAAATTATAAATGAGCTAGTCATTGGAATAGTATATTGGGGTATTGAATTATAATTTACTTTTCACCCAATTTTCCTTTATCAAATAAAACCATATTTTCCAAGAATGGTCAAAATACATCTTTGCATACCCTCTCAGTAGATAGAGAAGGGAGAACTATTTGACATTTTACTTTCTTTTATTGATCGGAGGTGGCGTGCAAAGGTGTCCAATTAGCACAATACTTTTAAAGGTATGTAAAGAGTGAGAAAAAATGTCTATGGACAAACATATATAGGGGTGGAAGTATAAATAGTTTAACAAGGGCAACAAGGGAAGATTTTGACTTTATTTTAAATTGAATTTCTTTTCTCTAATAATTCTTAAAGTAATACTCATTTGTATTTTTCCTGGGGTATTACAGAAGATTATTATTGATTTTCCAACTAAAATATTTATGTCATTTCATGCTCATGATGTATATAGATATATTTTTAAATGGATAAGGTGGTTGAGAGAATCGGACCGGTACAATATATATATATATATATATATATATATATATATATATATATATATATATATATATATATATATATATATATTGTAATGATATGGCTTGAATAACTCTAGTGCTGTCACTTCTTAAAAACTTCTTAAATTAATTAAACTTAAATTGAGGAATAAATTAAATATTCTAAAATGATTGAAAGAAATGTAATATATAGAAGAAAAAAAGATTCTTTTGGTTGATATCTTAACTTATTTAAATAAATAATTTAAATCATATTTAGTTGATTACATAATAATAAAAATTATTTTTGGAACTTGAAAACAATTAATAGAGTTACTTCCAGCAATATTACCAAATTTTATATCTCCATCTATGTCTTAATTTATTTTCTTTATAAGCCAGAGTGCATTGATAATGGTGTAAAAAATCAGATTCCAGGATATTTTCATATATTAAATCTGACATGAATTCATACATATAGATTAAGCTGCACTGTTAGAATAACTATTAAAGAGGACATGGTTTTGGATTTGCATAAATTGTTGCAGTGAGAGAGTCTGGAGTTTAAAGTGTATGCTCATGGTCTACCTCTGTCATTTCCAAGGTTCAAACATTTTATGTAACTGCTAAGCAGTAAACTACTCAATTGTTATATAAAAAAAAAATTAAATTTTTTAAATTATCAGCAGCCATTTTTAATACAGTCAATTGAATTTTTCATTTTATTGCAACTTTTCACTTAATTTGGAAAAGAGAAAAAATATTTATGATCTGTTATGGGTTTTTAGTTTCACTGAATTTTTTTTTGTTAACTAGATTCTAATGGAATTCAAACATTCATGGGCTGATCTCAAAGAAAAAGAAATATGATTGAAGTTGATGAAATAATATTTACAAATGTATCAGTAGGAATATTAAAGAATAAATGATTTGTAAAATAATTGCCTTAGAGCTTGTTTCTTCAGTAATATTGCTTTTTAACTGTAAATATTTTTATAAAAATGTATTTTTATATATTCCTTTTAGTATAAATTTTTTTTTTCAATATCAAATAATAATATAGATAAGAAAATATTTTATCATAAGAATTATTTAGAAAAGTTAACTATACATGCATATATAAATCCAGATATTTTTCTATTTTGTAAATATTTTTTTATAACATTTTTATTTTTGAATGAACAATATTTTTTAATGTTGTTTGTCAATCGAAAAACGTACCCAAAAGTTCTTTTAAAAAAGCTAAAATGTATTGAAAAAAAAAAACAAAACAGAATAAATAAAATTTTGTAAAATAATGTTAAAAGGAAAAACAAAAACAAGATATTTTATTCCCCCCCCCCACTCACAAAATTCTAAATTCAGAATTATTTAGAAATGATAAAATCTTGCTATATTGATAATTAAATACATATTACTGTATGTGCTTAAAAAGTACATACCAGGTGCGACCATACTATAACTTTTCAGTTTTTATTTTTATTCATTTATTATATTTCATTAAAATATATATTAGCGATATTAAAACATTGTTAATAAGACACTATATGATTTTTACACACTTTTAAATAATAATAAATATTGTAATCTAATTGAAATAAATTTTGTTAAATATTTGTTTTTCCATCAAGTATAGTAGCAGAAATGAAAAATACAGTTTCCTGATTGATTAATTTTTTCGTGTAATATACTATCCCATATTTTTCATTAATAATTATTGCAAATTTAAGTTTTATAATGGCTATACAGCTACTTGAAATAAAATATTAGTTCTATATTTTTATTGGTTACAATGATTTCTTAGTTGAATGCTTTTTTAATATGTTGTATATATGAGAATCCACTATATATATATATAAAACATTGAAAGGAAATTAATCATAAGTGATTATTTATTTATTGATACAATGAAGTTTAAAAAGTAATAAATATTTTATAAAAACAAATACTTATAATAATCACCTGTTTATTCAATAAAATTTAACAAAAAGTAAATGTAGTAAAAACTGTCAAATAATATCCACCAAAATATATAACCGCGGGTACAACTTATATAGTATTGGCTTAAAGAATTAATGTTTATCATGTTTGCGTATATGCCATTGCAAAATTATATTTAAAATTTTACTTTTGCGTCAGAATGTAACACAGATATGTACATCACCACTGATTTACTTTATATTAAAATAAATGTCAGATAGTTATTTCTTTTTGTTAAGTAATTCACTGGGTAATTGATAATGATGATATGTGTAGACATTTTATTAGCTTGCATACATTTTAATTGTAAGGTTAAGTTTATCATTATATAAATGCCTGTGTAAATTATATTTTGGTTTTAATAGTGTATCAAACACATACATTGCTTATAGCATAATTTTCTATTCTTAATCTTTTGTCTAAAGATAGTAAATAGAATAAGTTTTCAGTAACTAGCACTAACATACTAACTTGACTAGTTTCATGTTACTCATATTTGTTAAATTATTAATTTTTATTTGTTATATAATATTAAACTTTTATTCATAAGTTTGTATCTTTATATAATCATTGTTCTCTAAAATATATTCAGTGTTGTCATATATTCTTGAAATATAAACGTTTGTCTGCTACATCATAATCAAAGAGTTATTCTCTAAAATTTGTCTTTGATAAATAGGAATGTAAATAATAGATGGTATTGAAGGGATAGCTAGAAGTAATAAAAATAGCTTGTTTTAAAGCAATTAAAGCTATGTTTAGAAAAATAAAAATTACACTTCATCATATAATTTTTCTGCTCATGGAATCAGAAAGTGCAAGAAATAAAAATTTAGCCTATTTAAAAAACAATATAGCATCATCTTAAAGCAATTAAATCTGTTTTTTAAAAAAATAAAAGCGGGATTTCAATACATAAATCTTGCTGCATATATCTGTAAGTGTAATATACTCCCAAAGATGGGTCATCTGACTTATCCTATGAAAATACAGACAGAGGTTTCTCACGAATATCAATGATTGGCAAATGTGCTATCATAACACACACACACACATATATATATATATATTGTAACCTTCCCTTAGTTAACAATCAATCTAATCTCATGTTTTAGGGTGCCAAATCCCATGTAACTTTCCTGGCTAGCAATCATATACGAATCGAACTGCACGTTTTAGGCGCTAAATCCTCCTATGTAATTTCCCTAGCTATCAATCTAATCTAGCCTCATATTTTAGGGTGACCAAATTCTCCTATGTAACCTTCTCTTAGAGGCTGGAATCATATACGAATCCGGCCACACATCTCATGTCATCAAATCCACCCATTGTAACCTACACTATCTGAATCATCAAGAATATATGCCTAAAAATAAATGTTAAACCAAAGAGAGGATTTCTTTATTGACTAAGCTCACATGAAACTATAAACTTAAAGAAAATTACAAGGTGATTAATGAAGATAATAACTTCTGGTAAAACTAGCTTTAAAATCCACAAACAAAATGTTACAAAATAAATTTAATATTCGGCAAATCAATTATTAAATAATAATTAGACTAGGGCATGAATATGAAATTAAAATTATAAATTAATAATAAGTAAATTAGGATGTAGATTAAATGGAGGATGAAACTAAGTAATAATTAAATAATAAAATGAAATGAGTCTGAGAATGAAGAGAAAATAATGAAGATGTATAAGAATAATGAATGATTAAGATGATGGTAGAATAAGAATTAATGGATGATTAAGATGATAATGGAATAAGAGCTAGTGAATGGTGAGTTAATTAGGATAATGAATTAGGATGAAATAAGAATAAAGAAATAATGAAAGATTGAAATGACAGATGAGAAAAATGATAGTGATGGCAGATGATGTCCAGAACTCTAAACTGATATTGATTTAAATGATAATAAGATAACTAAATAAAATAGGGATTCCAAGCTTAACAAAAACAAAATATTCACCATAAAGTCAAAACAAGCTATACATTTTAAGTCAAAAGAAGCAATTTACACCTTAAAGTTTGGGTGACTTTCATAAAACAGTGAATACAACCCCACTCAAATCCAACTACAATAAATAACTGGATATAAAATTTGCAATAAATTCAAATTCTACATTTCAAATTACTAACTTACTCTTCACAGGGTTCAAATAACTTAAAGATTGTTATACAAGATATACTTGGGTCAGTGAGAGAAATTTTGCCACTACCCAAATATAATACACAAAATGGCTCTCAATACAAAATCGAATTAACAAACAATATTTAGTATTTCTAGAGAACTTTATAAATTCTCTAATTATTATAAACTTTAAGCTTCGAGAAATATGAATAACTTTTTATAACTAAACACAATAACTTACCAACTTCCTTTTCTCAAATAATTATAAACAATGTGATCAAGATCAGTGAATGAGAAATCTGCGGGTGGTTAATAAACTGATTAAACCAATATTAAGTGTTTATCTTTTAGGATACCACTTAAAATAATATGTACTCTAGGTTAATTATTAAACAATGGTGCCTTAGATGTACTCATAAATTATAGGGCTTAACAAAATTATTATGATATACCAGCATATAGTTAGTTATACCCGATATATCAATGATGATTTCAATATAATCAGATGATATGTCAATAGCAATAACAATAATAATGTGTGTGTGTGTGGTGATTAGCAATAAGACTACAGATAACTAAATATTTATTTACACTATTTACAAATTTATTTCAGACACATTGCATAAAATAAGATGAATATATTAAATAAAATCAGAGATGGAAAATAATTGGTATCCCATTGACTACACATATATTATATCAGACAAATTAATACAATGATATTCATAGTATCACTATCATTATTGGCTATGTTTCTATTATTATTATTCTATCCTATAAAATAAGATAGTTAAACTTTATTTAAGCTAAATTAGCACTTAAATTATAAAACAAAAGTCTATTTAGGTCTTTGGGATATGTGCAAATTTTAAATCTAAAACTCAAAAGTTATAAAGTAGTGCATTATACTAAAGCTATTTCATTTATCAGAATATGATAAGGACAATTATCATATTCAGCACAATTAACAATTATTATTATTATTTACTATGAAGGGGTTTATTGTATTAATGTGGGGACAGACATTAGAAGTCAAATGCACACATGACACCAAAACATTGCCTATGTCCATACATAATCATTCTAATAATTAATCTATTTTACTGATCCATCGGCGAATCACTGCTTGATGAAAATAAATCAACATTGTCCATGTGTATCTCTTGCTCTTTCATATAGAAGTTTTACAATCACAAGTAAGTTTTGATTGGCTTGTTTATAAACTGATGAAGATCCTACAACATCATAAGACACTATTCCAATTAGGCAAACACTATAGATAGACCAGTGTCCCTGAATCTAACTTTATCTTATCCTTGCTATTTGATTTTGAAATACTAAACTTCACCATATATGGTGGAAAACTAACTATATAACCTCATGAGAAATCAAACAATAAAGGGAGACTCTACAAAACAACATGATAGTTGTACAAAAATATGGCCAATTCTAATACCTTTCCATAGGTATAAAAGTGTGGGCATTGCCTCATCACAAGGAAATAAAATATGGACCATGGATACAACCCTCTCTTGGGATTAATCATGCTAACTAAGCACTAACTATTAATCAGCCTTGACAATATCATCCTCTCATGTAATTAGCAATAGGCGATTCTCCATCAGCTCATGTACAATCGTAATATTAATGATACTATATTTTGCCATTATATGTGGCACATACTTATCAGCTGAAAGCTGTCATGAATCCTTATCAATACCATAGCAAGAGGAAACATAAATATTCTATTTCATGATGCAGAAACTATTAATGTATTAATAAACAAACCACCAACCTATAAGTCAAATGACCATTAATTATTTTTAAAATAATAATAATACTTTTGTTATAGCAAGCAATACACATGTAAACAATGAAGATTAGCCTACATTTTATATTTAAAGGGACATGTTCATTCATAGGCAAAATTTAAGAAATGCAAAATGCTTATATTAATTATTTCATATAGTAAAACAATGGTGTCACTATGTGTATATCTTTGACAAATTTAGTCTGTTTGTTTACCCTTCAATAAAATATTAAAATCTGTTTTAAAAATGCAAGAGATAAATCTCTCTCTCTCTCAGTCTAGAGAAATGATATTTAATATTATGTTTTCCTTTAACTGGGAAAATAACAAAAATATGTGTAATAAATGTATATATCTTTATACATCTCTTCATCTTTAACTAAATATATTTTATACCACAATAAATAAATTTAAAAAAATCCTTGAATAACACATGACAAAAGTATATTATAATACGAAACATGGCAATAACAAAAAAATAAATGAACATTTTCGCCCATTAGATTTTATCCTATTAGTTCAAAGTTTGTTTCTTCCTTATGAACCAAAATGATAAGAAAACTGATATCATAAGCAAACATTGCTAAATAATATATATATTATGATTATTATGTTCAATGCTAGCATAGTGAAATAATACTCAAACAGTTTTGAGTGTAACATAATTAATAATAGGTTGATTACGATCTACAAACGAACTTTTAAAAATTATTTGATTTATTTATCGATGTCAGCATAGTGAGACAATATTCAAACACTTCCAAGTGTAGGACAATTAAAATAGGTTTATCCACATTTTAATTTATAGATAATTTTTCTTAAATAAATTTATAGGTTCATTACAATTAACAAGCTCAACTTTTCAAAATCATTTATTGATTTGTTTATTTTGTTTTTTCCTCCGTGACGATATCTGTAATAATTTTAAATAATCTGGGCATTTTTACATTTTAAAATTTTATTAATCTGCATGTTGCACAATAAAGATTAAAAGTAAATATTTATTTATTCATTTCTATCAGCAAATTAATATGTGTTTAATAATATTAAGAAGAATTTATTCAATTGTGAGCAATTATCAATACGATATCCTTGGCATTAATAATCTGTCATTTTTCTATTTTCAATAACTAAGCAAATTTGCACTAAAACACCATTTGGCATATGAGTGAATAAGAAATAAGTTCATGCATTTTTCTTTTTAAATTGATTAAACTTTATGACTTTAAAAAATGAATTTTTAAATTTGTCTATTTGATATTTTCACACTTTTGTTCACAATTATTTCGAATTATATTTTATAAAGAGTACAATTTATAAGCAAATGCATTTTTTTGCTTTATACTTAAGAGCATGAAAACCAAACATTTTAGTCTTTGTCTTTTAAATCTAAATAATTTACCCATCATTTTTAAATCTGAAATTGACTAATATAAACAAAATAAAAGTAATTGCTTATATTTTCTGAAATTGTTCTTCATTCGAAGTAGTATTTGTTGAGGCAAATAATTATCCATATGGCTGTTATTCTACTTTCTCCAGTATGCATATCAGGAATTATAAAATCGATGGAAAATCAGTGATGAAATAATACAAGGTTTTCTTAAGGTTTCTTATTCCATATTTTTAACTCCAAATTACCCTGCAATTTTATTCAATTTAAGCCACAAGGTTGTTACTTTTCAGCTTTTTCTTTTTACTTTATTTTATAAGTGTAAGAATTGAAGTCCTCTTATTCTGATTTTTTTCTTTTAATATCCCCCCTACAAACTTTGTTATATTATTTATACCTTGTATTACAGTGAATTATGGTACTAAATGGGCCAATAACTGAACAGTATGAATGGTACTCATCTTATAGCTAAAGACGCCGCTCTATGACATGGTTTTCGTGCTAAAAGACATAAAAATGCTGTTTCCGTGGCCGACACGTTTGAATCCGCATTTTCTATAATACAACTTCTTTGTTGTGCTACAGAATGCAGGCCACTATGTCACATCACAGTACAGCATGTATGTCACATAGCAGCAAATACATTTTCCAAATTCGCACAGTTTATAAAATAGTTATGGCTTGATGAGAGAGTTTGTATTTGAATTGGATGGAAATGTTGTTTTCATTTGATTTTTTATTATTTTAAAGTATTGAAATGTTCAGATTTTTTAAAGTAATAATTCTAAGACTTTTTAAAATGTACTGTATTGAAGTTTTAATTGGAAAAATGTTAACAATCTATGTTTTTAGTGAGTTGCAATTAGGTAACGTGTCAAATAACGTATTGTTCGTAACATTCCATGAGACACCATGTGTATATTTTGAAGTAAAAAAGAGCGGTACCAAAAAAATATCCAGTAAGAAAAGTACAAATATGCACGATTTTTTGTAAATTTCATAAAAAGCAAATATTATAAACATGTTTAATAAGTAAAGAAGACATTTATATGTGTTTGTTGTTGTTTAAAAAAGTTTGAGTTTCTTTCTTTTGTCCGAGTACAGTTATGATTTTGATATTTTTTATTTTAGCATTACAAACAACAGAACACTAACCCTAAATCTAATCCTAAACCAACCGTAACAACTTTTACTTTTTATTGTCATTCTATTTGAAGTAAAAATAGCCATAATATCTCTTTGTCTGTAAAAAAAAAAAAAGTAAAACGAAGACTAAAAAAATAAAAAATAGACTAAGAAATTTTACTTTTTATTACGATTATTATTTTTTAGTTAAACAACAACAAAAAAAGTCATAACACAAGTAAAAAAATATCCGATAGAAAAAACACGAATCAAATTGTAATTTGTTGATTTTATTTTACATTTATTATTATCATTTAAATTGTATATGTTAATAAAAAATAATATTTATAAAAGACGATTTTGTTTTGTTTTTATTTTCGCATTACAAAAAAAAAAACACAGCAAAATCATTCTAATCAACGGCCCAGGAATGGTCATATTTTATAGTTTTAGTGTGAAAATGGCACCATCCAATGGCATCTTTATCTATAAGACAAGCACCGTATGAATAAATATTTTCCCCTCTAGTGATAAAAATTTTAGACTGTTATATATCAATTTAAATTGAAATACAATATATTTGAAGATTGTTTACAAAATTTAGAAGAATTATAAATTGTTTTCTTTTCTTTTAATTGCTGTTTAATAATAATAATAATAATAATAATAATAATAATAATAATAATAATAATAATAATAATAATAATAATAATAATAATAATAATAATAATAATAATAATAATAATAATAATAATAATAATAATAATAATAATAATAATAATAATAATAATAATAATAATAATAATAATAATAATAATAATAAAGTGCTAAATATTTTCATACTTCCAAATTGGTTTAATATTATTAAAATATTATTTGAAATAGAGCTGTCACCAGAACTTGTGATAAAAATGTTTATGAAATTCATATCCACTCTAACAGACTTTCTAGTGTGTCTCAAACAGTCCAAGTCATCATCACTTTCAGGATATTTATTGGTGAGCTTTTGCTTAATTGGAAAATTATAATCTAAGAAGCATTAAAATCTATAACTGATTTTTGCACATTGATTTTCAATATATTAATAAATTATTATTAATTAAAATTTTAAATTTTACATACTGGATCACTTGATTAAAGCTTAATATCATTGAGCCAAACCATATGGTTACAATATATATATATATATATATATATATATATATTGTAATTATAATTGAAATAATATTTTTAAACGGTTTATAAACAATTCAAACAATCTTTAAATCCGCAGAAGTACTTTCGGTTACTTTCAAACCTGCCTCAACTGCTATTAAATTCAAAAACTAAAAGCGGAAGCAAACGTCATCAATTCAAATTCCACGAATCTCGTAGCTTCTAACATTAAAATACGAGATTCGTGGAATTTGAATTGATGACGTTTGCTTCCGCTTTTAGTTTTTGAATTTAATAGCAGTTGAGGCAGGTTTGAAAGTAACCGAAAGTACTTCTGTGGATTTAAAGATTGTTTGAATTGTTTATAAACGTTTAAAAATATTATTTCAATTATAATTACAATATTATATTTTTAATTAACGGATATTTTTATTTATTTTTATATATATATATATATATATATATATATATATATATATATATATATATATATATATATATATATATATATATATATATATATATATATATATATGTTGATCTTTTACATTATGCACATTTTCTACTTCTGTATAACAAGACCCACAATTTGTTATTTTTTATTCATTATTTGTTAAAACCCACTTATATGTAGATCAACTATTAAAAAATTTAAAAATTTATATAAATGATATTCTCAACTTCCATATGTTTCTTTGTTTACAAATGTTCCAATTGATGAAGCTTTACATGCAATTTCTCAACATAGCAATTTGCCAACCATAATATTACCTTAGCTAAACATTTCATGTAAAATAAGAACAACAACACAAACAAACTTTTGGTACTCCTATGAGCTCATCTATCTCTGGAGTAATAATTGATTTATTTATGGAAAATATACAAACTCATACTTTAGAATCAGCACCTTTAAAACCTCTTATTCAGCTCAGATATATTGACAATACATTTATTATCTGGCAACATGGTAAAAATAAATTATATGATTTTTTCATCATATTTAAATAATATTCATCAACACATTCAATTTACAAATGGTAATAGAGTCTGATGGAAAACTTTCATTTTTTGATGTACTCATCAACAGGAAACAAAATAATCTATCATTTTCAGTTTTCGAAAAAAATACACAGAGACTTATACTTATCACAACATTACCTAACTCTGATTTTCTCTGTAGCCAAAACTCTCTTCACTAGAGCAATTAATCTTTCAAATAAATTATAACTAAAAAAAGAAATATATAATATAAATGGTGTTTTATTAGCAACAGTGCTAATACAATTAAGCAACACTCATCATCTTCACCTTCTTACTCCATGCTATGAATTGAGGTAACAATATTGATTTCTCTCCTATCTAGATGTGACACTCTCTACCAAAATAAGATGAGAAAAGTCATAGAGATATTAAAAAAAGCAAATTGTATCAATGCAAGCATGCAAACTTCCTCCTATTTGGAAGAAGTTTTTAAAAACATTACCATGAAGAAGTTGAAAATACACTAGGTTTACTAAAATGAAATTCTGTACTTTATTACAGTGTTTATACATATATACAGTGACAACAATTGCAGCCTCCTTGTCTATAACAATACCATCAAATTGTTAAAATATTGCCTTAACAACTGTTTATTAAAATATTTATTACTGATATTATAAGTGTGAGAACTGTGGTTGACAATATTATATATATTGTAGGAGTATATATACACTATAATCAATATGTATACATTACATTTGTATTTTTATTATATTTATAAAAATAAATATGTAATTTAGTAAATTAGTATTTTTCATTTTTTAAAATGAAAAACCATTATTGAGAAAAGTCAATTGACATGGTGATGACCTCTAAGTTCACATGCAGTTTATCAAATTAATGGAAATGAAATTAACTTAGTGATTTAAGATTGAATTGTAATGTAACAATATATAATATGATATGCTTCAGCAAGATCATGCAATTATATATAGAAAAAAAATCAAATTTTTTTTTAGAAGATTAAAGATTCTATTCTTTCGGCTATATCCTCACAAAGATCTATACTGTGTTCGATTTAAAAAAAAACAGTGTATAGGATAAAATCTATATTTTTGAATGATTTAATACTTATTGAAAAAAATTTCTAATATTTCTTAAAGAAAAGTAATTTCTAAATTACTTAATTTGAATATATTTTCATATTCTATAAAGATCATTTTAAAAAGAAAATTTTTATAAAAACTTCAATTAAATTAAATGAATGAACTTTACATTATAAAAAAAAAAATGCAAAGTGAGTAGAACACCAATTTTATTGTAGGATATATAAAATGTGCTTGTCTAGTCAAATATATATGTATGTGAATAACAACTTTTGCCAAATGCCTTTAAAATTATATATAAGTTATATCTTCAAAATGGAATTATAATTGTTAATAAAGAACTGTGTATAAATGAAGATGATATCTACATGCAAGGAGAAAACTAAATGTCAACTTCAGATCTCATATTATTTTCTTCAATGTATAACAACTAAGGAATTAAGAATTGTATCTTCGAAGGATTTTCATTAGCAAATTCCAGAAACATCTAGGACTATTTCATTAACTTTTATAAATACCATTTAATTTTTAAAAAAATTATAATTGGAAAACATTAATCTCATTTCCTTTATCATTGAATTCATTTCATTAAAGAAATGAATAAGAAGAGGAGATTAATAATTTAAAATATTTTTATTTTTATTTATATTTAATAAAAATTTAGATATAGGTTAAGAAATATTAACATGGAAAAGGCATATAAAATATAAAGAGATAGAGTGAACTTAGAGGTAAGAAATTAAATTATTTTTCAATTCATATTATTTTTATGACATGACACTACTTTGTTTGTTGTAATCCAAATAGTCTAATAACCATTGTGTATGGTAAGTGGATAAATGACTAACATTGATATGAAATATATATTTTTTTATATTAATAAACATAAATTACTTATAATCATTTTAACGAATGAAAACATTATATATAAATAATTAGATTATTATTTGTATAATCTAATTATTATATAATAGTTTTAATACAGTAGTCTTAATGTTTAGATGTTTATATTTTATTTAAGTTATAAAATCATGTGGTGTTATAACTTAAAAAATATATCTACCATGGGTAAATAGAATATATTTATATTTTTAATATAAAATAATAGATATATAAATAATTGTTATATATTATAAAGTTTAAATTATTTATTTGTTAAATAAATAATTATTATGTTTTATATTAAACTAAATGACGTCTTTAATTTATTTATTTGATTTTATAAGATAAGAACAAACTTTTAATGCAATAATCTTTATTGATTATTATATTAACTTCATGAAACCCATTTTAAAGAGTTAGTGAGATTTATTATTATTAATACTCTAGTATATTGATAGAAACCCCTGAAGAGAGTCAATTGTTAAACTTCACTGAGTTTGAAATCTGAGCATAACGGTTAAATCAGTTAAGGTGAAAATTGATTTGGTTTAGATATAATAATTTATTAATAATAAATTATTTATTTGCAACAGATATCGTTTTATATCAAAATTAAATCACATCATTCATAGCATCCTACATGAAGGCAACTGCCTTAACTTATCTAGTTGAGAGTGTGCTTACCGTTACAATATATATTTTCACAGCTTACAAATACATTATTCAGGTATATATTATAATTAATTATACATGGATAAAAAGAAGAATAAAGGAGACTTTGATGATAAAACTCCTTGATTCTGAGGCTATCAATCTTAGACTTCTTTTGATATTAAGGGAAGGTGGAGTTTGAAATGAATTATGGGAAGGTTTGTTTGTTTGTATATATATGTTTTCCTTTAGTTTGATTTTCACTTGAGAAGGTCTATTTGTAGTAGATGAAACCATGGTTGTGTAAGGATTTTGGTAAAATTTTGGATTTAATCTAGTATTGTATTGATTATGGTTTTGCATATATATTTATATTGAATCTGTGCATATATATCATCATCATCATCATCATCAACCATTATCAATCCACTGCAGGATGAAGGTCTCTCCAAGTTTAATCCATCTTCTCCGATCTTTAGCTTCTCTTTTCCACAACACCCCTGCACATTTTCTTATTTCATCCATCCATCTCACATGTGTTCTCTTTCTCGGTCTTTTACAATCTCTTGGAATCCAATTTAAAATTTCAATTGTCCATCTATTATCATTTCTTCTAGCAATATGTCCAGCCCAACTCCATTTCAATCTTTTAATTTTTTCAATAAGGTCAGTAACACCTGTTTGTTGTCTTACCCATACATTGCGTTTTCGATCTCTTCTTGTTACTCCCAACATACATCTCTTCATACTCCTTTGAGTGGTCTGAAGTCTCTGTATTGCTCTTCTATTAAGTGTCCAAGTCTCAGATTCATAAGTAAGAACTGGTAAAACACATTTGTCAAAAACCATTCTTTTCAAACACACAGGCATATTTCCTTTTAGTATCAAGTTATTTCTACCAAAAGCACCCCAACCAAGTTTAATTCTATGATTAATTTCCTCCATTATGTTTCCATCTGTATTAATAATCTGACCTAGGTATTTGTAACTGTTAACTTCTTCTAATTCTTCATAATCAATCTTTATTTTCATATTTTGAGCAAATCGATTAAACATTACTTTAGTCTTTTTAACATTTATCTTTAGTCCTACTTTTCTACTTTCATCTGCTAACTCCTGCAACATTTCCTGCAGTTCTGAAGCATTATTTGCAAAAACAACTACATCATCTGCAAAATATAAATGACTTAAATACTCTCCATTTACTTTCATTCCTTTAGTTTCCCATTTTAATCCACAAAATACTTCTTGCAGCACTGCTGTAAAAAGTTTTGGAGATATGGAGTCACCTTGCCTTACACCTTTCTCAATGTTGATTTTTCCAGTATCACTTTGTAATCTAATTGTTGCTGTTGCATTTTTATAAATATTCTTTAAAATGTGACAATATCCTGGATCTATACCTTGATGATCCAATGCTTTAATCACTGAAGAAATGTGTATAGAATCGAATGCCTTTTCATAATCTACAAATCCAAAACATAATGACAACTCATATTCATTTGTCCTTTCTATGACTTCTCTCAATACCTGGATATGATCTATTGTACTAAAACCACTTTTAAATCCAGCTTGTTTTCTTGGTTGGTGGAAATCCAAAGTTCTCTGTAGACGAGTTGTAATTATCTTGGTAAAATTTTTATATAAAACTGATAAAAGGCTGATAAGTCTGTAATTTCTAATATCTTCTTTATCACCTTTTTTAAATATTAATATTATTACTGCATTCTTCCAATCTTCCGGTACATCTTTATCATTTAGACATTTGGTATATAACTTTGCTAAAATTGTTTCTATTTCTTCACCTCCTTCTTTTAATATATCAATTATAATTCCATCATTTCATGGAGCCTTTCCTTTCTTCATACATTTAATTGCATGTCTCACTTCTTCATTTAAAATTCTGGGCAATTCGGAAGATGTAATAGATATAGGAGATACTTGTTCTTTATTACTATATAATTCTTGATAAAAATCTTCTACCAATTTCATGATATCATCTCTCTTTTTAGTAATAATTCCATCTTTTTTTCTTATTGCAGATATAAATTTCCTACCAATACCAAAATGTTGTTTAACATTCTTGAGACTTTTATTTTCTTCTACAGCTTTCCTTGCTATTTCACAGTTATACTTTCTTATATCATTTTCAACTCTTTTCCGTACTATTTTACAAAATTCGAGATATTCAATTATATATATATGCTGGCTTCACCATTCACTGTGGACTAACTAAGACCCTAAGTCCAACCACAGTGAATGTATGTTTCTTTTTCAAACTAAATTTATCGTTTTCTCAAATAGTTGCCTAAATTAAAGATTTAATAAAATAAAATATAGAAAGTTAAAATTATATTTGCAACTATTTTTAAAATATATGTTGGAAGAATTCGATAAGATAAATTTTCTTAATTAAATAGAATCCATTGGGAAAAGGAATTTAATTAGTAAAACATTTTTCTGAATTAGATAAAAATAGATAACAGGAAAAATTTGAAACAACGGGCATGATTCGCTACTAATTAGGAGATTAAAAACATAATGGAAAAAGGGTATAAATAAAGAACTTGTCTTTTGTTCTTGGTCTTATGCTTGCTGGTAACCTGTGCTGAAGGTCAGAGAGAAATCTTAAGAATTTTGTTGGAAGAAATTTTGCTGAAAGATTGGACAATATAGCGAACTCTTGCTTGCTGTACTTACTTCAAGCTGCACTCTATTCTTTCAGCATATAAATAAAAGAATCCAGAAATGTGTTGCTCTGCAAAAATGCAGGGGTAACTTCTTTGCCTTCGTTCTCCTGAGCTGCTCCTGATGCAGGAGTCGTAATCATGTAAGCCAGCCAGAGAACTAAAGTATCTGCCCTGTATCTGTGAAAATCTGCCCTCAAAAACATGGAAAAACAAATTTAAAGAACCGAGAAGACCTGCGGGGAAACATCAAATGAACTCATTTTGACCCACCCATCTAGTTACCGGTAACGTTCCCATAAATTATTAAAATATCTTTGTAATTTGCAAATTCAATCTATATTTATGCTTTTCTATATATATATATGTTTTTTTTTAATCTATGTATTCGAGTCTTGTGAAATTATATTTCATTAATTGCTTTTTTTTTTTTTTAAATACTTTAATGGGTGGTAGGGTTATTACATATAATGGTGGCGATAATTCTTATTAATTTAATTGAAGAATGCTTCGTTTAACTTTCCGCCATTATACTCCCATAATTAAGTTATTTATTTTATATAAATATTTATTTAGAAAGAAAAGGAAGCAAATCATAGAAAGTGCAAAACTCTATTTTAAAATCAAGATTTAAATTGCTAAATATTCTATTATAAAACTTTCCAAACTTTAATTTTGATTTGTTTATATATATATATATATATATATATATATATAAGAAAGATCCTTATCAAATGCCTGTATATTTTAGTCAATGAAGGGTTACAAATTTTAAGTTATATTTTAAAGAGCGTGAAATAAAACGTTCGCATTTATATTTTAGTAATAAGAGAGAGTACATTTTGATAATATGTATTAAAAATTATTAAATAGCATTGATTCTGGGGTGTGTTGGTTAAACTTCAACTAAATCAATAAAATATCCGCCCTCTTGTTTTAGTGATCTGAATTTTATAAAAGGTAAAGTTACTATTTTTCTGCAGATTTTCAGTGATAGTTGAGCTTTCCTAATATATTTATATTTTGCAGAGGGTTTCTTTTTAAATTTAAAGGTCGTTGACCATATTTATATGGCATCGTGCCTCCGGTGATCTACTGGGTCGCTCAGCATATATTACAGTGCTTCTTTTGCCAAGTTTGGTTAGGTTAACATACCTACCTTCGGACCTTCTGAAAAACAAATAAATTGTTCTGGATCTCATGTCGATTTCAGTCCTTTCAATGTACGTAACTGGACATAAGCAACAAAAACTCCGATCCTGAATCTGGGTCACATGTTTAGCAAACGGATTCCATTTTTCTCTCTAACCTAGTTTAGAGATGGAGAGCTATCTGGTCTGGTGTTAACCTCTTGGTAACTGTTATGTCTCGAGCCTCACAGCCCACTATATGCTATCGCCTTTGTGCATGGTCTTGTATATTTATATTTATTAGAAAATCTTTCTCAAAATCTCATAGAAATGTTTCAATTATGGCTGGAAATTCTCGCTGGGGTCACTTTATCATTCTTCTTAAATCATAAGTAGGGCTGTGATTTAAACCTGTCCAAAGTGTTTAGTTGAGTTTGACCACCTATTTATTTCTGTTCTCCAACCACAGAGTTAATGAATCATGTCTCTCTCTCTCTCTTGATTTCTTTTACGTAACACTTCCATTGGCTGGAATATTTTAAAGAAGAAATTATAACGTAAAAATTTTGTCTGTTCTTATCATTACGATCAATGGATCTTTCATATATGTCTATCCAGTTGCAGTGAAAATAGCCTGCGACACTATTAATAAAGCATTGTGTGAATTATTTTAATGTCAATAATAAAAGTTTCTGTTATCTTTCATTCATTATATATGTAAAAATTCCTTTTCGTGGTCTCTTCTCTCCCTGACCACCGGGCATACATTAAGATTAAATTCTAGTGAGGTTTGGGGAGTAAGTTGCTTAGTAGCAATCTAGAGGAGTAGATGAGGTTCAAACCCCTTCCATCTGCATCTCTAGGTTAGGTTAAAGTAGCTCCACTTTTCTTACCATTACAGTTTTTTTTTGTATAATCTGGTGTCCCAAGTATGGCCTTACTGTTTAGAGATAGACCCTGAGATATAATAATAGGAATTTCATGATCAGAATAAATTTTTTTTTGTGTGTTTTTTGAAAATAAATATAGTGAATGACAGAAGTTTATATATATATTTTTTGCACTTTCTGTGTTTGCTATCAGTAGTACAGCTTACAAGATGTGAAATCAATCAGTTCGGCTGAAAATTAAAACCAAATCAGATATTAATGTATTTTTCTTTCTTTTGCTAGGAAGGGAGACAGAGTGATCAAACAAGGAGCAGAGAAAAGATGGGCTCAAGTAGAATTTTTTTTACCCTTCCCCCGGCAGTAGTAATCATATTTTATTGAAGTGTATATGAAATACACATAGTTATAGTCACATATATAACACACAGAACAGGGTAGTAAATAAGTAAATAAACATGGATAGGGCAGGAACTATGCATAGGATAAGAGATAGATAGAAAGCTGGCATGTTAAAAAAAAGGGACGACTGTTGCAGGAATGGTTGGGAGAGTGAAGCAAATTTTTGAAAAGTAAAATTAGACAAATAAGACAAATTTTAAGGATAGTATTAGTACAAAGACTAAAAACAACAGCAAACAAAAATTTTTTATTCTTATATATTTTTTTAGCTATTCGTATTTCTCTAGAAAATATGTATAGTCCAGAAGGAGACATAGAATCACCGGAACCACAATGGGTATGGAAATTGATGGAAACTATGTTACAAAAAGTAGAAGAATGTAAAGAAGAATGTAGACAATATAGAGCAGAAATCAACAGGATGAAAGAAGAGAGAAACAATGAAGCAAAAACGACACAAGAGAATCAGTCAAGAAATGAGAATCTCCAATGTGAAATTAAAGAAAGCATAAAGGTCATGGAAAGAACAGACAACCCAATGGTGGCAAGATTTATCCACATCAAAACTTTTCGGGGTGACACAGGAGAAAACCCCATGGCACACTTGCAAATTTTACAAGAGCTGTTCATGTTCCAGGAACTCAGAGAAGCTGAAAAGTTATCAGTTGCAGATAATCATTTACATGGATCTGCCCAAAATTGGTGGGACTGTATAAGTAACAAACCAGTAACATTTGCAGATTACCACATTGCCTTACTTAAAAGTTTTTGGAGTGAAGAGAGGCAAGATAGAATAATGCACTGTATATCTCAAGAAAAGTACTGCACTTCAAAGGGAGAAACTCACACCCAGTTTTTATTGCGGCAAGTGTCTTTGTTAAAATCATTGACTGCTTTCCACTTATCGGAGGGGCAGATTATTTGGACAATAAGGTACAATATGCCTTTCCACATACAACAATTGATGCTGGGCTGCTGCAACTGTGGGATTGATGAGATGGTAGACTTACTAACTGCTATAGATTTTGGCAACCTAAATAAAGAGCATGCAGACAAAGGAAAAAGAATTGACACACCCAAAATATAGATGGTGGTTGTCAGGAACTGCTATGATGATGATCAAAACACACAGCAATTCCAGAAAAATATGAATCCTATAATTTATATACCCCAGGTAGAACTCCAGGATGAAACAGAAGAAATTATTGAGGGAAATGAAAGAGTGGCATCAGCATTTATGTGCGAACTGGAAGATGATCACAGACCACCACTCTCAGAGTGCCCTACAATTAAGGCACTGTTAGAAGATGTCCCAATTACAGCTTTAATAGACACTGGCAGTCAAGTGTCACTGGTGTCAAAAGAATGGTGGGATGCAACAGTAGGAACTCATGCACTACTGATCTCACTAAGAAAATCTTATGCTATATTAGCAAATGGAGAAAAAGCCAACATAGGAACACATCGTTTGGGACTGGATATTACGATAGGAGCAACAAATGTAAATCATATATTTCAGATAATTCCAGGTTTGATTTATGATGTACTGTTAGGGTCGGACTTCTCAGAAAGACATGACTCAGGAATAAACTATAGGGAAAGTAAGTTTACATTTTACAACAACGTTAGATTTTCACAAATGTAAAACCCAAGAGACAACCAATATAAGCTGCATACAGGAACCAACTAATCTTGAATGAACAGAAAATGAAACAAAAAGCCAGATGGAATTAGAGATAGTAGGACAGAGCATACCTCACCTTGCCTTCAAGTATTTTACTCATCAATTTAATGATCACGAGATATTTCCAAAACGCACCATGACAGGTCAGGCAAAACAAACTACTTTATCAAATGGCAGCACAGTTCTAGGTTTGAAACCACATTTACCCATACCAAAATCACTGACCAAGGGATTTAACCATGAGACAGTTTCATCATCAGAACACATAAGAGGGAAACAGCTAAAGAACAAAGCACCATTAATAAGGATTTTCAACTTGACTTCTAGCAAAAGAATTGATAGAAGACATGGTAATAAAGTGGACACAGCTCAGAGAGCTAATAACAAGGCCCAGAGAGGAAAGTCCATTGAAAAAAAAATAGTTTAAATAGAGTGCTCCATTCAAAAGTAAATTTTTTTACAAGATCCCCAAGGTATGACCAGGACACATCATATGGACAATGAAATCATATTATAGGCTTTCAGTTTTTTTTTGTGTGTATGTTTTGTAAATATTGGCATTGTTATAATATATTAATTAATATTATTATATACTTCTCTCGTATATATAATTTATATATCAGTATTATGATAAACTTTCAGTTTTTTTTTTATTAATATAATCTATTTATCAGTATTATTATAAACTTTCAGTTTGTTTTTATAAACTGCACATATCAGTATTATTTCATGTAAATACACTAATATTCTGTATAATAGGAGTGCTCTTTCTGGATCACTCTGCTTCTCTCTGCAAAACCGTAGCTTTAGTCATTTTTTTTTATTTGTTTTTTTTTAATGGGTTCTAGGAATATGAAGCTGTGCATATATATATATATATATATATATATATATATATATATATATATGCCAGTATATATTTATATATATATATATATATATATAAAATATACTGGCTTCACCATTCACTGTGGACTATCTAAGACTCTAAGTCCAACCACAGTGAATGTATGTTTCTTTTTCAAACTAAATTTATCATTTTCTCAAATAGTTGCCTAAATTAAAGAAGGAATTGTGTTAAAGAGAAAAGATTTAATAAAATAAAATATAGAAAGTTAAAATTATATTTGCAACTATTTTTAAAATATATGTTGGAAGAATTCGATAAGATAAATTTTCTTAATTAAACAGAATCCATTGGGAAAAGGAATTTAATTAGTAAAACATTTTTCTGAATTAGATAAAAATAGATAACAGGAAAAATTTGAAACAACAGGCATGATTCGCTACTAATTAGCAGATTAAAAACATAATGGAAGAAGGGTATAAATAAAGAACTTGTCTTTTGTTCTTGGTATTATGCTTGCTGGTAACCTGTGCTGAAGGTCAGAGAGAAATCTTAAGAATTTTGTTGGAAGAAATTTTGCTGAAATATTGGACAATATAGCAAACTCTTGCTTGCTGAACTTACTTCAAGCTGCACTCTATTTTTTCAGCATATAAATAAAAGAATCCAGAAATGTGTTGCTCTGCAAAAATGCAGGGGTAACTTCTTTGCCTTCGCTCTCCTGAGCTGTTCCTGATGCAGGAGTTGTAATCATGTAAGCCAGCCAGAGAACTAAAGTATCTGCCCTGTATCCGTGAAAATCTGCCCTCAAAAACATGGAAAAACAAATTTGAAAAACCGAGAAGACCTGCAGAGAAACATCAAATGAACTCATTTTGACCCACCCATCTAGTTACCGGTAACGTTCCCATAAATTATTAAAATATCTTTGTAATTTGCAAATTCAATCTATATTTATGCTTTTCTATATATATATGTTTTTTTTTAATCTATGTATTCGAGTCTTGTGAAATTATATTTCATTAATTGCTTTCTTTTTTTAAAAAATACTTTAATGGGTGGTAGGGTTATTACATATAATGGTGGCGATAATTCTTATTAATTTAATTGAAAAATGCTTCGTTTAACTTTCCGCCATTATACTCCTGTAATTAAGTTATTTATTTTATATAAATATTTATTTAAAAAGAAAAGGAAGCAAATCATAGAAAGTGCAAAACTCTATTTTAAAATCAAGATTTAAATTGCTAAATATTCTATTATAAAACTTTCCAAACTTTAATTTTGATTTGTTTATATATATATAAAAGAAAGATCCTTATCAAATGCTTGTATATTTTAGTCAATGAAGGGTTACGTTCGCATTTATATTTTAAAGAGCATGAAATAAAACGTTCGCATTTATATTTTAGTAATAAGAGAGAGTACATTTTGACAATATGTATTAAAAATTATTAAATAGCATTGATTCTGGGGTGTGTTGGTTAAACTTCAACTAAATCAATAAAATATCTGCCCTCTTATTTTAGTGATCTGAATTTTATAAAAGTAAAGTTACTATTTTTCTGCAGATTTTCAGTGATAGTTGAGCTTTCCTAATATATTTATATTTTGCAGAGGGTTCTTTTTAAATTTAAAGGTCGTTGACCGTATTTATATGGCATTGTGCCTCCGGTGATCTACTGGGTCGCTCAGCATATATTACAGTGCTTCTTTTTCCAAGTTTGCTTAGGTTAACGTACCTACATTCGGACCTTCTGAAAAACAAATAAATTGTTCTGGATCTCATGTCGATTTCAGTCCTTTCAATGTACGTAACTGGACATAAGCAACAAAAACTCCGATCCTGAATCCGGGTCACGCATTTAGCAAACGGGTTCCATTTTTCTCTCTAACCTAGTTTAGAGACGGAGAGCTATCTGGTCTGGTGTTAACCTCTTGGTAACTGTTATGTCTCGAGCCTCACAGCCCACTATATGCTATCGCCTTTGTGCATGGTCTTGTATATTTATATTTATTAGGAAATCTTTCTCAAAATTTCATAGAAATGTTTCAATTATGGCTGGAAATTCTCACTGGGGTCACTTTATCATTCTTCTTAAATCATAAGTAGGGCTGTGATTTAAACCTGTCCAAAGTGTTTAGTTGAGTTTGACCACCTATTTATTTCTGTTCTCCAACCACAGAGTTAATGAATCATGTCTCTCTCTCTCTTGATTTCTTTTACGTAACACTTCCATTGGCTGGAATATTTTAAAGAAGAACATAATGTAAAAATTTTGTCTGTTCTTATCATTACGATCAATGGATCTTTCATATATGTCTATCCAGTTGCAGTGAAAATAGCCTGTGACACTATTAATAAAGCATTGTGTGAATTATTTTAATGTCAATAATAAAAGTTTCTGTTATCTTTCATTCACTATAAATAAAACCACTTAGTATTGTTTTCTTTTGTGACATATGTATGTACATCTGATCATTATATATGTAAAAATTCCTTTTCGTGGTCTCTTCTCTCCCTGACTACCAGGCATACATTAAGATTAAATTCTAGTGAGGTTTGGGGAGTAAGTCACTTAGTAGCAATCTAGAGGAGTAGATGAGGTTCGAACCCCTTCCATCTGCATCTCTAGGTTAGGTTAAAGCAGCTCTACTTTTCTTACCATTACAATATATATATAATAGGAGATAGTGTGGATACAAGACATCTATTGGAGAACAGTTTACTTATTTATTATAAAATTTTAAGATCAATAAGTCATTTTCTGATAGCCAATCACACATTAGATATAATTTATGTAACATAAACGTTCAACTTTCAAAAACTAACAGACACAAAAAGTGATTTGATGCTTAAGATTATTGATGATAATCAAATCAAACATCTGTTCCTATTAATGTCATATTAAAAACTTCTAATTTATTATATTAGTAGCTCTATTTATGAAGTGGTATAACTGATACTTCTCCAGATTGATATTTTATGATAGAAGAGTGTACAATGGTAATGGTATGTCAATCGCAATAGCACTAAATTTGCTTTTTCAGTGACAATAATAAAGCTTATTAAATGACAAAGATTAATAAATATCATATATGTTTAGAAAATGTATATATGTCTGCAACAAATGTCTGAATTAATACATAAACATATACAAATATATGAAAGCAATCACTACAAGCAATAATAATATCATTAACAATCAACAATATCAATTAATGAAGGTGGGTTTTAAAAATAAAAATCCACCTTTATCTATGGTCTAATATGTTTGTATAGGCACTAGAGATGGCAACTTGAATTCACAGAGTAAAATTATTAATACAAAACAGTTTAAATACACTTCATTAAACAGGTAAATAAAACCTGTTCTGAAAGCATTCTACAAATAATCAGTTATAACTGTCAAATTGCAATTATACCTTTCAAATTACACTTCAACAATGTATCACTTAGATAATAAAGCTAATAATGCACAAGGCAAGATGTGTATTCAATGTAAATACATGAAAGCAATCAACATGTAAACAATACAAATATCATTAACAATCAACAATCACAATATGTTGTCAAGGTTGCCTCCTTTAGTCAATAAAAGTGAAAATCCATCTTTTTCTATGATCTAATTAATATGTTTATATAGAAATGAGGTACGGTATATTTTAAATACCCTACAAAAAAATTATTTTAGTCACACTCTCCCTTTAAATAAGAAAAAGCTTGAATTTTACAGTAATTCAAAAAGAATTCCCTTTTGCTGTGGGACATTTAGAATATTTATAGTGATTTCATTTTAGAATTATGCACAGTTTATATATATATATATATATATATATATATATATATATATATATATATATATATATATATATATATATATATATATATATATATATATTGTACTGGGTTCGATCCGATGAAGAATCTTACACTGCTAAATGGTTTAGCTGTGTTAGAACCTTAATTATAAATAATAAATTTATAATCTTATTTAATTATAAATATTGTGTAAATGAACTTGTCCCTTAGGCAGAGAAGAACATACTTGAAGAGTATGTATGTCCAAATGATAGCTATAAAATATATAACTAGCATTACATTTCCAGGACATAACTTCTTCTCGACTGTTGAATTCAACACCATGTTTGAAGCACTTTTTTTGTTTTGTATAAACATGGGCACCAGTTATTGATCCAGAATAACACACTTTGAACAATGGCCACTAATTCAACACCCAAGGTACACCCATGACTAGCTCAGCTACTTTTAATTCAATAACAAAATATAGTTTCAATTAGTGGTGAAAGAATTGACTGACAAATAAAGTTTTAAGTTTAAAGACAATTTATTTTAATTAACATTTATTAAATTGATTTTAAATATTTTATAAATCTTATTTACTATTATAACACATGCACATTTTCAATTCACACACTATAATATCTTATGAGAAAGCATTAATAATATTTGAAATACAAATACAATGAAATCACTATGTACTAATGCATGAACACACACAACATTTTAAACACACATATTAATAGTTCTTCTATGTATGTTATAAAGTTCTTAAACTTGACTCTTGAGGTTTTACTAATGTGATGGCTACTTTAGAAATGAATGTAAGAAAATGTTATTACCTAGGATTTTGAATGTGGATACATCTTGCTGTTTGCTGCTTCTAAATGAGATATCTCTAACTGGTTAGATTTGAAGTTTTCTTGTGGAGACTTGATGCTGATTATTCTGAGGCATTTTCTTTAAGACAGTTAGATACTGAGCAGCTTCAGGTTGTTACACAGGCAACACTTTTATCAGGTAGATTTGCTGTTTTCATTGGACTTCAGGCTGGAAAAAGTTGTATGTTTTCTGACATTTTAACACTGCATTCTTGATTCTGGATATATAATAAGCTGACTGATATGGACTGTTATCTCAAACCAACTAACTTGACTCAAACTCAACTTTAACATGACTCTAATGCAACTAACTGGTTGATAAAAAATTGTCTATTTATACCTGAGGCGTGTTTTCATTTTGATATCCTCCAGCAATATGTGTTGTCGAAGTTCTTTTCATTAGTAGCTAATACTTTGAAGATAAGCTTTTTAATCTTGTTGTTTTTTACATTTGTGATTAGTAGCCAATCACTGAACTTGTTGTCTTATACTTTTAATTAGTAGCCACGCAAACATGTTATTTTTATATTTTTATTAGTTAATTTTTTTTAACTTTCATTTATTTTTCAATATTTAATATGCATACATTATATTTACAGTTGCATGCACATATATAATTTAAGACCCACTCACTATTCAGTTTTAAGATGACTTTTTTTCCTTACTTTAACTTAAAAGAGATTTAAGTTTTTAAACTTTTAACAGATATTGCAATTAATAATAATAAGAAAAAACTCTTTACTTCTTTTTTTAAAACCCTTAAACTTTTAATCTTACATTTTCTTTGATGAAAGATTTTTATTTTAATAATTTTTTTAAACAAAGTTATTATGTGCCAACACAATGTTGGTACAATATATATATATATATATATATATATATATATATATATATATATATATATATATATATATATATATATATATATATATATATATGCCAGGCATTATCAAATGGCCTTGCACAAAATCTACTGTAAAGAATATTACAGCAGATACATATATAGATTTGTACATATTAGGCACAACAACTATATAAATATGCTATATTAATCCAATGGAAGTTGGTCTGAGCATTAAAATACCCACACACACCAATTTAAAGTAATATGAAATTGACATACAAAATATTGCATAATAAACTCATGTGTTGGTTTTGTTTTTCCTTTTTGTATATTTTTTATGATATGTCATTATATGTATTTGCTTTTTTATTTTCTAATATACTTGTATATTTTTTTTAATTTTCTAAAGATTGTAATTTTATTCCATAAGAAAAAAAAATGTTAATTGCTTTTGCAAAAATCTGATCAAAAGCAAAAGGTTTGATAATGCTATAATTAAACTGTTATCTTTTTAAAAAATTCTTTTGAATTGATTTCGTAAGCAAGTGGTCTGGGTTATTCAAGATGGAAACCATTGTCAAACTTAAAAATATAGAATTTAATCGGAAAGATATAGAAGAATGTTTATAATCTAAGTGATAAGGTAAATTAAAAGGATTGGCTGATTCATTCTTCTCAGAGGGATATCTGAATTGGGTTTTATTAGTGGGATTGATAGTGCTGGGGATTTTTTTTTCTTTCTGGGGCATTCAAGTCATTCACTACTTTGGCTCCAGAGACAAATGGATGAATTATTAAATGAGATAGACATGAGCAAGCAATACAAGCTATCAGCAAATGTTTGGGAAGATAAACATACCAATCACACAAACAGGAACAAAAATGAAGAGTTCTGTGGCCACATCATAAAACCATGGACTAATATGGACAAAGAAATATCAAACTTGATATGTTCATGGGAAGATAGAGTGCCTGAATATGCTCCACAAAGTTGTCCCAAGATCAGTCTGACAATGGAGGGACTTGAAGTCATGGCCATGCTGGATTTGGGCAGTCAAATCTCTGTAATATCAGAAGATCTATACCACCACATTGTAAAAAAAAACCAAGCATAGAAATCTTACCTTTGAAGACAGCACAAATAACATTAGCAAACAAATGGAAAGCAAAACTTCTGCCTAAGCAAATTTGGGTACAGATGCACATACAGCATAAGATGGTATACCAAGTGTTCTTAATAATGACCAGTCTTATCCATGAAGTTGTGTTGGGTTCAGATTTCCTACACAAAAACAGATGCATTTCAGATTATGAACATCGGCTGGTAGTGTGCAATGACAAACAAATTGAAATGCTAAAACCCCACTTACATGATACTGAGGCATGTTGTATGACCCAACAGGACATGGAGCTCATGGAAGAAAAGGCAAATGGAGCAAAACTGACTTCTGCCACTGAGACAGAAAAACTCAAATCTATGCTTTATACTTATAAAAATATATTTTCTGATAGTCCTGGGCTCATTAAAGGATATAAACAAAGAATCAGGTTGAAACCAGGAGAACCGTTCCAAGCGCAATCCTACCCCATACCACACAAATTTAAGGAGGAGGTGGAGAAACAGCTGGAACAAATGTTGAAATGGGGCATCATTGATAAATCCTTTTCCCCATACTGTAACCCCCTAGTGGTGGTCAGAAAGAAAAATGGATCCGTGCGGTTATGCCTTGATTCCTGCCAACTTAACAGGGTGACAATACCAGATTGTACTATTCCACCTCGTATGCAAGAATTACTCATGAAATTTAAAGACAAAATAATATTTTCCACATTTGACTTAACTGCTAGCTACTGGCAGATAGAATTACATCACACAGATCGCAAATACACAGCTTTTAGATATGGAGTACCACACATACCAATTTAATTGAATGCCTTTCAGCTTTGTTAATAGCGGTGCATGTTTATTACGATGTCTGGACCAGGTTTTGTCTCAGGAAATTAAGAAAATTTTAACAGTATATATGGATGATGTTGTGGTAGCATCCACATCTCTGGAAGAACACTTCCAACACTTACAAATATTTTTTGCAGAATGTGAAGCTAAAGGAATCAAAATCAATCTGAAAAAGAGTATATTGATCTCTGAGGAGATAGAATTTTTGGGTCATTTGGTGGGACGAACAGGAATCAAACCTCATCCTGATAAAATCAGTGCAATAAATGACTTCCCTGTACCTAAAACATGAAAGCACATTCGGTCCTTTTTAGGACTATGCAACTTGTACAACAGATTCTGTGAAAAATTTGCTGACCGAATGGAACCTTTACTAAGATTACTCAGGAAAGATACCTGTTGGAACTGGACCAGTGAACAAGAGGAAGCATTTGCTGAGATTAAGAAAAGTTTTATAAAACAAGTAGTGCTGGCATACCCAGACTTTGACAAACCCTTTATACTCCAAACTGATAGCAGTGCATATGGATTGGGTGTCACACTATCCCAAGTTCAGCAAGATGGTCAGACAGGGGTCCTGTACTTCATAAGCAGATTGTTAAAAGGACCTGAACGTAATTACACGGTTCCAGAAAAAGAAGCCCTTGCAATCGTATGGGCATTTGAGAAATTTTGCCCTATGCTACTAGGCTCTGAAGTGATAGTTATTACAGACCACAAGAGTCTTCAATTTCTAAATCACAGCTATCTCACTAATAGCCGACTAGTTCGCTGGAGTTTGTTTCTCCAAGAATTTAATTATATGGTGAAACATTGCAAAGGAGCTGAGAATATAGTGGCTGACATCCTCAGTCGTCATCCCATTCAAACTCAACAACAACAACACTTGAGGATAGACCATGCATACATGATGAGCATATCATGTAAGGACAAAGCCATAGAGGAACATCTAAAACAAATGTCAAAGAGACAGCATGAAGATAAGGACTTAAACTGAATCATAACACTGTGTACACAATCTCTTCAGAAGGATGACAGTACCTTAGGCAAGAAATGCCAATACAAGTAGAAAAGGGGTTTTTATATTACCAAATTCAAGAAGACCTTGATGAATGGAGAGTGATGGTACCACCAGCCATTCGAGGCTTTCTCACTGATTACATTCACAGACTATATGGACATTATGGAACTCCAAAAACTGAATATTGCCTCAAGCGCTGGTTCTATTGGTGTGGGATGCACCGAGACATAATAAAGATTTTGAACAAATGTGAAATATGCCAGTGTGCAAAAACACTGAATAGAACATACACAACTCCAATGAAATCAATCATCCCTAACAATTCAAAGGAAATAATGGCCATGGATTTTTATGGTCCTCTGCCGCCCTTCAATAGAAAAAGATATTTACTCGTTGTATATGATCTTTTTTCCAAATTTGTGGCAGCCTACCCTTTAGCAAGAGCTACAACACGTGAAACTATAAAGGTTCTAGAATCCTCACATTTTAACACGGTTGGGAAACCAGAAACAATTCTGACAGACCATGGAACCCCTTTTGTATCAGAAGAATGGAACAAATGGGTTGCTAAGCGGGGAGTTAAACATGTACTTACGTCAATCCGTAACCCCCAAAGTAATCCCTGTGAAAGAGTTATGCAAGAGTTGGGAAGGCTGTTTCGTACATACTTACCAACAAGCCATAAGAGATGGGTAAAACAGCTACCTCAGATACTAAATTATATAAACTGGTCTGTACATGAATCCACAGGATTCCCTCCAACACAGCTACATTTTGGAAAACTTGTACCAAAACTCTTCAAGGCAAATTTCCCAGGGAGGAGAGACAAAACAATTGACATAGAATTAGATAAAAAAAGGCTCAAGCTCAGATGCACAAGATGAGTCTCAGAAGAAAGAAAAGGAAACAGTACGCAAAGCTACCAGTTCAAGGTAGGGGATAGAGTGATGATCAGAACACCTCATGTGAGCATTCCAGAAAAGTGCCAGTGTAAAATTTTTTTAACCTTTATGAAGGCCCTTTTGAAATTGTGGAGTGCAGTGGGGATAATGCTTTCTGGATTAAAACAGAACAGGGAATAAAGGGCACATACAATGCTCGTGCACTAAAACCCATACCATAGCATCCAGGATGCTCCGAAATCATCTCACATGTATAGTTCATAATATCTGTATAAATAAGAACTTAAGACTTTAAATGGTCATATCCATTTAAAAGTCTCATTGGAGAGGGGGGTATTGTGCCAGGCATTATCAAATGGCCTTGCACAAAATCTGCTGTAAAGAATATTACAGCAGATACATATATAGATTTGTACATATTAGGCACAACAACTATATAAACATGCTATATTAATCCAATGGAAGTTGGTCTGAGCATTAAAATACCCACACACACCAATTTAAAGTAATATGAAATTGACATACAAAATATTGCATAATAAACTCATGTGTTGTGTTTGTTTTTCCTTTTTGTATATTTTTTATGATATGTCATTATGTTTGCTTTTTTATTTTCTAATATACTTGTATATTTTTTTTAATTTTCTAAAGATTGTAATTTTATTCCATAAGAAAAAAAAATGTTAATTGCTTTTGCAAAAATCTGATCAAAAGCAAAAGGTTTGATAATGCTATAATTAAACTGTTATCTTTTTAAAAAATTCTTTTGAATTGATTTCGTAAGCAAGTGGTCTGGGTTATTCAAGATGGAAACCATTGTCAAACTTAAAAATGTAGAATTTAATCGGAAAGATATAGAGGAATGTTTATAATCTAAGTGATAAGGTAAATTAAAAGGATTGGCTGATTCATTCTTCTCAGAGGGATATCTGAATTGGGTTTTATTAGTGGGATTGATAGTGCTGGGGATTTTTTTTTCTTTCTGGGGCATTCAAGTCGTTCACTACTTTGGCTCCAGAGATTTTCAATCATCTAGCAACTTAGAGATAAATTTATGGACTAGACCGCTGCTGACATTTTCTAAGAAATCCATTATATAGTTCTTTTAAGAACTCTTGATTTCTTAAGAATTTAATAAACTAGTCAAGATAGAAAAATGAACATTTGATAAAATTTATTATCATATACAAACAGAGGAAAATATGAAGCAATCTACCAGTGAGTCCAGTAAAATGACCATGGGGTAGACAACTAGCCGGTGCACCGCCCTTTCTCTGTCCCAAGCTGCCAAGATGTGACCACGCCAGTTCCAGCCGCCCACGATGATGACAAATGCTGCCTTACTAAATAAATGAAATCTTCACTACACAGCCAGTTGACTTGAAGCCCACTCAGAGCCCAGAGGAGAAGAATGAAGAAGCAGACATCGGTTTATTTTAAGAGATTTTATTAATATTGAAATAATTAACTTTGATATTTTCGATTAAATATATTATTATTTTTTTGTTATTATTATTACTCATTTAGAAAAAAAAGAGAGAGAGTCTCTCGCATATGTATATTGAATTTGTGGTTATTATGGGCATATATGATAAAGCTTTTACTTAAATCTTTTGAGTTAATTTTTCTATTTTAAATTCTAATATTTTCAACAAAGATTGCAATGAGATTCTTTTTTTTTTTGTTGTTGTTGTTGTTGTTGCTATACGTTTTGCTCTTGTTGTTATTCCTGAAATTCATCATATATAAATATACATGTGTATATGTGCGTACATACGCTTATAATATTCGGTAAATACGATATCTCATGTTGAATATCTAAAAAAAAAAATGTATTTAACCGTATATCCTTTTTAAGTTATTTTTTTTGTCACTGTGGCATCTCATGATGGTGCAAGAAGGGATCGATCTATTATAGATTCCCTGTAAGCAAGTCCTCTAATAACTTTATATTTAAAATAGTAATAAGTGTATAATTGTGCCGCACGTATATACATGTATAGGAATTTATCTATATAAAAAAAAAGGTTTTAAAGTCATCAGTAAAAGCATATGCCTGTATGACCGAGAATCTCATATCTGTATAGCAAATCACACAAAGGAAAATTTATTTCTACTGGGTAAAAGGGGCTCAGACCACTTCCATTCTTTATGAAGTATCTTATTGTAAATAGCCTTAGGGGTTTATCTATTTTCGTAATCATTTAAATTGTATTTATATATCTAAAAGCATCAAAAATATATATATGGGTTTGTAATCATTAATTATTTAGTATTCTTTTTATTATATCATCATTAGTATGAAACGGTGGTGGGTATTTGGGATTAAATAAATAGTTAATCATAGTATTAAACTTGTTTCGGTTTCGTATTATTATTTATATTGATAAAAATGTATTCTTTCCTCATCAACCATGTACCTGTAATAATCATTTAACTTACCCATTTGAAGACCCTAGATGTAGAGTGACTGAGCTAGCCACAAAGGGATATCGCTCTACCGGAGTGTTGAATCTTATTCTCATGTTTCACTGGACATATGGTATTGCATATCCTTCTGGGAGGGGGAAAAATTCTTTTTTTATTCTTTTCTAGAAGTGGCCGCAAAGGTCTATTTTGTAAATAGATTTTTCAAAGGTATGTACTTGCCATTGTTCTAAATATTCGGGCATTTAAATAAGATATCAACTAAAGGATGTTTTTAACTGGAAGAGTCCTGTCAATCCACTCTTTCTATCAGTTTAGCTGGAAGTACCAATATACATGAGTATAGATAATCGGCTAAATTGGTATCCATTTCTTTTCCTGTTAAATCTTGTTCACTTCATGCTCAGTGCAAGATTAGGATTAGGAAATCCGCAGGGGAGTTTTGGTCTGGTACAGTATATATATATATATTGTACCAGACACTCAATCTATTTTGATTGCAGAGGGAGCCACCAGATGACTACATGTCTGGAAAATTTATTTACTGTGATCAGAATGGATGATGATGATGGTTTGTATCGACTAAACTCAGGGAGAAACAAGAGATCTTAAAATTGTTTAGACAATTGAGACACAAAAGCACCAAGACAATTGTCAGCCAAATTAAGTTTAAACAAATTTTTAACAATTTTATTAAGAGAAAACATATAAGAAAAGTTTATAAGTTAACAAATAGGATTAGCTCAGGCATGTACCAGAAAGACTAAACGCAATGCTCTGACAGACCTACTGATTCTCTAATAAACAAATTATCAAGGGAAGAAGCAAATTTCATTCAGCAGAGGATTCACCCAAACATTGGTTTTCCCACTCAGATACTTAAATAATACATTCTTGAAATAAATCAATGAAACCAGTGCCGGCGAGCTTTCCAAGGCTCAAAAAATGTGTCAGACCACAAAGGTCATATGTCAGTAGAAGCTGTACCTATTATTACATTTAAAATAAAGGTGATTGATTTACCCCAACAACAATTGAAAAATATGATTTAAAATTAAATGAAAACAAACAATTAAAACTGGCAAATCCCAGCCAAACGGTTGGCCAAAACTAATAATAATTAAAGGTCTCAATAGGAGACAAGTAAATCATTAGAAAACCAGTTACGTCTGCCACAGCAATTAAAGAAAATGAATTATAAATAATTATAATTAAGAAATAAATTTATGATACAAGTTCTGAGTACACGCTCTGATAAATTTTAAGCTGTATGTAAATACAAAATAAATCCATAGGAGAGTGCACATGAGTACGAAAATATTAAAGCTTTAAATACTTTAGCAGCATGAAAATCTCTCTCACCTGTAATTTACAAAGAGATAAATATTATCTTCCTGTTGACGACTTATAAAATTACAAAGAAAAACAATTCTTGTTTCCACTTTCAGAGATAGAAGAAATGAAGAAATGGAATCCCCACCTGCGAAAACTAGGAAAATGAAGTGACCAGCCAAAAGATTTTGGTGGTTTGCAAAATCGCAAACACAATGTTTAAAATTAATTATTAGCTACTAAAATAATTACAGGTAAGCATTTAAAATATACACAACTGCTAAAGCATTTATAAAAAGTTTTAGGCATAAAAATATAAAAACTCACACGTCACTCTCCAATAAACAAAAATTAAAAGCAAACTTGGAATCTTAAAACTATGATTCCAAGACACACTACAAAATACAAGGAAACACAGCAAATATTATATAGGAGGCTAAATATTTCTTATGAATACAGATTTATAATTAGATTGAGCAGAGATTTAATTAAAAGAAATTTACCCTGGGAAAAATAAAATAAAATTTTACCTTACAGTAAAACAGAGTTTGCATAGAGTGCACATGTTTATTTTAGTCCATTTTCAGGTCCTTTGACAGTGGCAAGGTAGAGGCAGAGGTCTTGTTTATTTTAGGTGTTCATAGCAGGATTGAAGAAAAGTTGGCAGGCATGGTCCGTCTTTTGCATTCAACTAGCATGACATATTGTTGGTTATAAAATGTATAGCAGTATATTTTGGCATCCTGGAGAAAGCGAAAATTGTTTTAGTAATTGCAAATTTTGCTTTCAAACATTAAATGTCCAAATGGTTCTGGTATGAACATTGAAGAGGTTAATCCAAATTAATATTGGAACTACAAAGCTGAATGAATCACTTTGACAGACTGCTGACTTAATCTCTCTAGAATAGAATAGAATAGCTCATGAATGTTTTGGTGTTATTTATACCTCCACTCGGTTTCCCATGAAAAATAGCCTTGTTGTTGAATTCTATGCCTAAGGCAGGGCAAATATTAATCTCCAGCTCAATCTAATGTAAGTATTCTACCCAGGGATTATTGAAACAAAAACAACAACACAAATCAAATCTCTGCTTTTTAGAATGAGTTTTAAATGGTTAAAATAAAAGCAACAGGAATGTAATTAGCTAGCCAGCTTGTTTTTAATTAAATTGATTTAAAAAAAAAAAAAAAGTAAAAACAAGCGGTATAAGAAAACTATTTTAAAAACAATTTTAAAAACATTAAACGGATCTATTTTAAATATAAATGAGTAGGTGTATTAATACATGTACTCTTTTTAAATAATTAAAACTTTTTTTTAACTTTAGAAAGTTAACGAAATTAAAAGATTTTAATTTCAGCAGTAAAAGCCTTGAATCAGATATCAATCCAGTTCAATATATATATATATATATATATATATATATTGAACTATATTGATATATATACTATATATATATATATATATATATATATATATATATATATATAGTACTGCTAAGCAAGGTACATGTAATAAATTCATCTAACATTATTAAGAATAAAAATTTTCATAAAGAATGTAAAAATATTAAAATTAAAATTCTAATAAATAAAATCACTACAAAATAAGTTTCATAAAAGGAAATGAAGGTTTTAATAAATAATGTGTAAGCCAGAATAAGTTGAGAGAGTTGTCTATAAATGTTTATTGCCAAAAAGCAAATGTCATTCATTCGTATAAGTTTTAATAGTTTGAAAAATAATAGTAAAAAAAAAAATCAGAAAGTTTAAGAGTAATTTGGGGGAAAGAATTTGGCTTAGAAAAGTTAAAACTATATGGGTCTAGAAATAAATCATTTACATGAAGTTAATAATAGTCTCCTTTCATTTAATTGAAAGAAAAAAAAAGAAATCTTAAAAACTAAAAACATCTCTCCATTTTTTTTTAACATAATAATGTGTGCATAAATAACGAGTTGATTTTAATGTGTGCGATTTTGAAGTTATGCAATTCATGTTTCACCGGAAGTTGAATTCCGATAATGCGCTATTACTTTAAATAATAAATTTCATGCACTTACATTATATTGAAAGTAATAGCACATTATTGGAATTCGACTTTCATCTTAGTAATTTCAATATTTTCAGTGCTTTATAATAGTAAGATTTTATGCAATAATGAAATTAAAATCATGATTTCCACATTTTATGTATACACACATTAAATTTCACAAGATTATAATGTAAATTTGTTCAAACATTGTACGTGTTAATTTTGCATTTTAAATCACATTCTGGTTTTGCTTTTTAAAAAAGAATGCAATCAATTATTAATCATTTAGTGTCCACAAGTTTATTTTTAAAAGGTCAGTAATAGTAGTGGGCACAATTAAATTTGACAATTAAAAATTAAAATCTGATTTTTAATTGTAATTAACAATTTAAAAATTACTTACAATGACTTGAAATTAATGTGATGTGAAATTTGATTTTTAAACGGAATTGAAAATTAAAAACAAAAATAAGAATTTAATTTTTAGTTGTTAGTTTCATAAACAATTAATAAAATCATCATCTCAAAGATTAATTACTAATTACGTTGTCACCAGAAAACCATTGACACAACATGAGTGTGAAGTTGGCGCTAGTTGTTTGCAAACGAACATGTTTTTCGGCAAATAGCTATAATAATTAAAACATGTATTAAAAAATGTAAATTACTGTACTGTAAATTATGCATAAAAATATATTATTTTGAATAAAATTAAATATTATATTTAAAAAAAGTTTGTCTTGTATCAATTTTTTTCAAATTTGAAATTTTTTATTAGTCATATTTTATTTCCTTATTTTTTTTTTACAGGAATTTTAAAGTAATTTTACATTGGTGCTTTGCTTTTATGCAAATTTTGAAAAATCACAGACCGCATCCCCCCTTTTTCAATGTAAGTTATGTCTATTTTTGCACGATTTCGTTTGCTCGTGTTTTCTGAGGAACCTATCTATCATGTAAAACGAGACCCAGGTGTATAAAGAAATAAAAAATAAAACATAGATATAATAAAATATCTTTACTAACAACAAAATGTGTGTGTGTGTTGAAAAATTAAAATATGAAAGGTAAATATAAAAATATTAAAACAAATGAAAGCTTATAATTTAAAAATTTTCCTCAAGGATTGTGTATACTAAGAATGGAATTAACAATGGCTACCAAGTAAAACTCATAAAAAACAGGGATTATCTTAATAATTTAATCAAAGCAGAGGGAAAATTTAAAATCTAATTAAAGAAATGACTACAAGGTCATCATATAAATAGAGACAAAAATTTCATCAGTCAGGCATACACATATCTAGCATCAGTCATTCATGTATCTAAAGTCAATCATCTGTTATATATATTGGTTAATAAAGACAATGTAGTGTTGAGGAATTTCAGAGCATGTGATGGACTTCAGCATCAGTCATCAGAACATCAGTAGCCTTCCTGATAGAAATAATGCCCATCTAAAAATTTGAAGCCACCAGGAATGTCTAACTGCCTGAAATAGAAATAACATGGAATAGCAATCATTAAAACCTCAACAGAAACATAAAATCCAAACATTTGGTAAAACACACACATGAAGCAGCAAACAGCAAGAAGCCAACACATTTCAAAATTCTATAGGTAATAAGTAACATTTTCTTATTCCAATTTTTAATATCAATTAATGTAGCCATTTGCAATCTTTGAAGTGTCCCAAAGTCAGTTTAATAAATGAACTCTATAGCCACATAAAATGAACTATTTGTGTGCGTGTTTGAATGCTTGTACTTATTTTAATGCTTTACATTTATATTACATTACTATATATATCCTACTATAATATGTGTTTATTTGAGAAATTAAAAATTTATAAAATTAGTTTACAAATTCTATTAAACATTTTATTTAAAATAAACTATTCCACAAATTAGTATTTGTTGGTCAATTTCTTTTAATTATATTACTAAAAATCAATTTAGCAGAGAAATTAAAGCAGCAATTTATTATATTATCTTGTGACTAGTTGGGATTTCTTGGGCACTGAATTAGTTTACCATTATTCAGAGCATGTTAACTGCTTGTAGTTAACTGGCACCTGGAGTTTCTCCGAAACTAAAAAAGTGCTTTGAATGATAGCTGTTGAATTTTGCAGCTGAGAACATCTGTGGCCTTGAAATGTAGTCATTGTTATGTATCTTATATATAGCTCTGGCTTGGTTGCAGGTACCCTCTGGGTATTTTGCTTCTCTTTCTAAGGGGACCAGTATGGAGCAATACATAAATTGCAATGGAGTAGATCGAATTGATAAAAAATAATTGTATCATATGTTATATGTATAAGAAGTCAACAATGTGTCTATCTTAAAATTTGCTATTCACAATTTTCTATTGTATTAAAGAGTTAAAAGTCTATGCTAGATGTTGTTTCCCAATCGATCTACTACACCACCCAGTTCAATATATTGAACTGGGTCCACTGAAAGAGATGTTTATTCTTGTAGGTTTAAATACCTTTTGTAATATAATTTTTTTAATATTATGGAAATGGACCAGCTTTTTAAGCATAGAAGTAGAATATTATTGATAGATAAATCATCAGCAGTATCTATAATCAGATTAATGCTATACAAAGCATATTCTATGATCACATTTCCAAATTATAGCACTTTTCGATTGCTTGATTCAAATCCCTGCCATCCAAAGCATTTTATTTGTTTTGAGGATCAATCTCTGGCACTAGCCATCTGTAGGTTACATAGTCAGCATGCTTTGTATGACAGGCCCACAATTCGGTGCTTGCCATATTCTATGTCTAGCTCACACTCTGTCTTGGGGTCCAGCAAATTCCTTTAATAGATAAAATATCTCTACATTGTGACACAGTGACAAAGAGAGAGAGAGAGAGAAAGTAAACAAAATAACAATTAATCAAATATTATTATTTAATTATATACACATATATTTAACATAATATAACAATAAATTTTACACAAAAAATTTTAAATGATTACTTTAAGCTATAGTTATAGTAGTTCTTTGTTAAAGTTCATTTCATTTAAAATACAGAGTCTAGACTGTGTATCAGAACATATTTAAAAGCATCTTTACTTAGTTTTTCATTTGTTTTATTTTCTGTTTGGTTTTTTGTTTCTCCATCTATGGCTTCATGGCTTTTCTTCAAGATTTCTGTCAAACAATGAGAGAGAGAGTATGTGGCAACCTCTACTTCACAATCTTGACATTGGTTCCAGGTATTGATTCAGGCAGAATAGTTAAGGGCTTGGGGCCTGAAGTCCTGCTGAATACTCCTATGACTTATGCAGCTTCTACATTATGTAGACTGCAGTACTAATGACTGGTTTGTTATGGCATTTAAAGTTTTCCAAAACTCTGAATCTGCATTCTTCTGCATTCTGTATAGCTAGACTCAAAATTGAATGAATAATATGACCCAGACTGTATAGCAATAATACCAATAGCAATCCCAAATATGTATAACAAACCTGACTGAACAACAATAGCCAGATGCAGTTTTTATACATTTTCTCTTCCATTGTTTTCTATAATTTTTAATGTTTATCATACTTAAATTTATTTTTAATTAAAATCATACCTTACATCTATTTTTTTAAAATTAATTTTACATTTCTTATCTTAATTTTTTGAACAGATTCATCTATCACCTCAATAAGATAGTGTATGTAGTGTTTTTGATTAATTCAATTTCAATATTATAAATCAGACAACTTTTAAATTAATTACATTTTCAAAAGTTTTTCTTTTACAAACTACTTTTTATTCTGCTTTCACATTTGCTTACTTTTACTTTATACATTTGCTTTAAAAAAAGGGAGAAAAAATTCTTTTCTAATTCTTTTTAGATTTTTTCCCCAACAAATAGTTCTATTATATTTTAAAAGCAAAATATAAACAATTTTTTTTATTTAACAAAATTGCATTTTAAAAATCTTAAAACTAATCATATATACTTTTTAAAATTATGAAACATGTAATGCAGATATCCGTTAGCATTACAATATATATAAGTGAAAACAAGTCATATATCATTATGACCTATATAGATCACATTTCCAATATATAATAAATAAAGAGCATGCTAATAGCTCTAACAAGTTTTTTTTAAAATGATAAATGCCACAAGTGAAAGAATTTAAAATCTTTATCTAGGATTGTCCCTGTTTCAAGAAGAGTTCAAAATCGATTTGGGGATGGAGACAAGCCTAGATAAAGATTTCAAATGCTTTCTCTTGTGGCTTTTATTATTAAAAAGAGCTTGTTTAGAGCTATTACCATGCTCTGTATTTATTACATATTGGTAATGCAAGCTATATATGTCATGTGATGTATTAATTGTTTTCATTAATATTTTAATTTGGCTGGTAAGGCTTTGGCTTTATTAAATTAATAAACCTACTAATATATGTGGTCACTGACTTTAATTCAGGCCCATATAGCTTCTTCAGTTGAAAAACTGAATTTGAAGACATACATCTTCATTTTAATAATTAAGTATTAGATAAATGCTTGGCTTGAGTTAGTATTCTGAATCTAATGTCCTAGCCTCTCACTGAAAAGAGATACAGTTTAAAAACAGTCTGGGGTTGGGGAAATTCTAGATAAAGATTTCAAATGTTTTCTCCTGTGGCTTTTATCATTAAAAAAGAGCTTGCTTAGAACTATTAGCATGCTCTCTCTCTCTCTCTCTCTATATATATATATATATATATATGAAAAAACAAATACAAGTTAATCACGTAACCTGCTATCACTTGTTATTTATGTCCAAAAGATGGCGCTATACCAAAACCGCCGAACAAGTGTAAGATTTGTTTTACATAAACGAAAAAAGAGTCAGAAATTAACTACCTCTTTCATTTGCTCACCCCCAGATCAGCTGATTTCAAGCTGGTTTGCTATCCTCAGTGGGGGATAGAGTATAGAAACTAGATCTAAAACACTGACTCTCAAGTGTTTATGCAAAACGTTTCTATCAGATTGCAAGCGTGAATTTTTCAGACCGGTAAAGTCTTCAAACCCAGCCTAGCAAGCTAGATATTTATATGGGTCTGATCTCAGTTCAGAATCACCATATAATCAAAGTCTCTGCAATATATATCATTGCAAGAAAACTCTAAAGGTACATTTATGAAAAAACAAATACAAGTTAATCACGTAACCTGCTATCACTTGTTATTTATGTTCAAGCAAACCAGCTTGAAATCAGCTGATCTGGGGGTGAGCAAATGAAAGAGGTAGTTAATTTCTGACTCTTTTTTCGTTTATGTAAAACAAATCTTACACTTGTTCGGCGGTTTTGGTATAGCGCCATCTTTTGGACATATATATATATGATTTGAATACAAACTTTCATGCTCCCTTCAACTATCCAAACTATCTCATACAATTGATACACATGACCACACACATGTGAAAAAGATAAATGGTCTCCAATATATGTATTTCATGCTGAACCAACATTCATCAGTTGTCCTGATCATCATCTCCTACACACATATATATAATCAATGTTCAGTTTATATTAAGATAGCATTGATTACATTACGATAGTACTGATTATATAAATAGCATTGATTTTATATATATATGGGAAATGATCTGGACTGACTGATGAGTACTGGTTCAGCATGAAATATATATATTGGAGATCATTGATATGAGATAGATTGGATAGGTGAAGGGAGCTTGAAAGTCTTGGTTCAAATCACCTATAATTATATCTAAACTCCAGGAATATAAAGTATATATATATATATATATATATATATACTTTATATTCCTGGAGTTTATATATATATATATATATATATTGAAACAGATATACTGTTCCTCATATAAATATTCAAAAGACCCCCCCCCATTTAAAAATGTCTAGCGTGATTCAGTCTAATTGGGAATGAAATAAAAGCTGTGAATTGTTAAAAAAAAAAAAATCATATTTTTAATTTTGTGACTGATGGATTTGAATAAAATGTTATGTCATCTTATTTTTTTTTTATCTGTCTCAATAAAAAAAAAAGAAATTAATTATCCAATCATTAAAAAGAAAAAAAAAGATACTTGGGTTAAACTGAGGCAGTATTCAAATTAGGCACGTCATCGGAAGAAAAGAACTTTTTTTTTTCTCTCGTCTTACACAGAGAGGCAGAACATATTAAATTTTTTTTAAAAAAAAAAGTGTATTACTTAATTCTTTTGACACATTAAAATATAGCTTTAACAAAACGTGAAAATGGAAAAAGAAAGCTTTGCTAGAGGAATTATAATGACAATGGGGTAAATTAGCGGCTTCACTCTCTCCACGCTGTGCCATGACTTTCCATAGATGAAATAACCCGCCTTCTTTTGAGTAAACTAGACTGCAAAACTGGAAGGTAATTATGTTATAGGAATGTTTAGACATCTTTATCATAAATTATAAATTGACATCATGAAATATCTACATAAAAATTATTTTTATAAAATATTAAAACATTTTTATCATATGTTATGAAGTGAAGTTATGAAATGGTTGCATACATTTTGTTTAATAAAATATTAAGACATCTTTATCATACGTTATAAAGTGAAGTTATGAAATAATTACATAGAATTTGTTTTATAAAATATTAAAACATCTTTATCATACGTTATAAAGTGAAGTTATGAAATAATTACGTAGAATTTATTTTGTAAAATATTAGAACATGTTTATCATATGTTATAAAATGAAGTTATGAAATAGTTATACGCAAATTTATTTATAAAAATATTTGAACGTATTTACTATATGGATTAGAAATGCTTTAATTGCATATTACTTCTATCTGGGTAATGTAACAGAGCTTATGTGTATGAATATACTTTTATATTTGACTAAATTAGAAATGCTTTAATTACTAAATGATAAATGCTCCACAAGCCAAACAGAATTTATGTATATGAATATACTTTTATATTTGACTAAATTAGAAATGCTTTAATTACTAAATGATAAATGCTCCACAAGCCAAACAGAATTTATGTATATGAATATACTTTTATATTTGACTAAATTATAAATGCTCCACAAGCCAAACAGAGTTTATGTGTATGAATATACTTTTATATTTGACTAAATTATAAATGCTTCAATTACCAAATGATAAATGCTCCACAAACCAAGAATTGCTGAGTTTAAATGTTTACCAATCAATAATAATTCATAAAATAATGAAATGCTGTATAAACCATAAATGCTTGACTGCTCCCAAGCTTCTTCCCATAAATGAATTCAAAATGAATTATTGTATAAACCATAAATGCTTGACTGCTTCTAAGGTTCTTCTCTTAAATGAATTCAAAATGAATTATTGTATAAACCATAAATGCTTGACTGCTTCTAAGGTTCTTATCATAAATGAATTCAAAATGAACTATTGTTGAATTAGAATATTTCCAAGCTTCTTCTCATAAATGAATTCAAAATGAACTATTGTTGAATTAGAATATTTCCAAGCTTCTTCTCATAAATGAATTCAAAATGAACTATTGTTGAATTAGAATATTTCCAAGCTTCTTCTCATAAATGAATTCAAAATGAACTATTGTTGAATTAGAATATTTCCAAGCTTCTTCTCATAAAGGAATTCAAAAATGAACTATTGTTGAATTAGACTGTTTCCAAACGTCTTCTCATAAATGAACTTGTAAATGAACTATTGATAAAAAAAAAGAACTGCTTCTAGCTCTTTCATAAGTAAAATGAAGATGAGTTATCATGTGGATAGAAATGAACTTCGTTAGAAATTGCAAATTAATTGTTATTTAATAAATTTTTTTTTTTGTTACTAAAAATTAAATTGGTTATCCAGTTGTCCAATTCTGTTTTGTTTTATTGCATCACTCATCAGTTATAGCACTTGTTCATGAGAATCTCATGCTTTCTGAGCTATGTCTGACATAACTAGACCTAGGCAAGTGAGGTTGTAGTGAGACAGAACTCTAATGGCGCTTTTTGAGAAACCAAACATATAAATGTTTAGATGTTCCCAGTCTCTATGGTACTACATCCTCTGATGAGCAGGAAATATTGTTGTAGGAGGCATTAACATCTGCATTAGGAATGTCAATTGATAGTTCCTACCTACAGCATGCTCATCAGAAAATTGTTACAACTGATGTAATAAAAGGGTTGTATGGGGGTCCGGTTACAATATATATATATATATATATATATTGTAACCGGATGTACCAACCAACCAAACAACTCCACTCTTTGTTGGTTTTATTTTCTGATAAGCATATTGCAGGAAAGAACTATCAATTGGCATTCCCCAATGCTGATGTCACCCCACCTACAGCAATATTTCCTGATACTCAGCACCATAGAGACTGAAAACATCTAGAAATTTCTGTATTTGGTTTCCCAAATGGCATCACTAGAGTTCCCATCTCACTACAACCTTACTTACCATGTTGAGTTATTCTGGACATAGCTCAGGTGACATAAGATTCTTCTGAACCAGTGCACAAATGGATGAATGATACAAATAAAATTGACAAAACATACTATTTATTTTGAAACAATAGTTTTATTTAATAATATTACATATAAAGTTCTTAAAGAAGAAAAGTTTGCTGACAGTCTCTATACTGGCCATCTTTATATCTGTGTGCACATTACAGATGTTTTTCTGATTGTTCCTGAGTGGGAATTGTCCTTCTTGGTTTGATACTCCCTCATCTGTATAGATACATATACATATGTATAGAAGTAATTAATTTATCCAGGTATCCTGAAGTATTTGTTCTAATCCAGGTATCTTGAAGTATTTATTTTAATTCAGGTATCTTGAAACATTTATTTTAATCCAGGTATCTGGAAGAATTTATTTTAATCCAGTTGTATTGAAGTATTTGTTTTATTTAACATATACAAGTGTAGGTTTGAACCACTTATCCATCATGTAGGTGCAGTTTTGATGTCTTTATTTGTGAGATTTATTATTACTTAACATATTATATAGGTGGAGGTTTGAATCACTTATTCATCATATCAATGTGGTTAAAAGTCATTATTTGGAAGAGATTTATTATTACTTAATATATTATTTGGTGTGGGTTTGAACCACTTATTCATCATATCAATGCATTTTGAAGTCATTATTTAGAAAATATTTATTATTACTTAATATATTATATAGGTGTGAGTTTGAACCACTTATTCATCATATCAGTGCAGTTTGAAGTCATTATTTGGAAAAGATTCATTATTAATTAATATATTATGTAGGTGTGTTTGAACTACTTATTCATCATATCAATGTCGTTTGAAGTCATTATTTGAAAGTATTTTATTATTATTTCTTAATTCACATATATAAACATTTCATTCATTTATGTATGTGTGGATCCAGATGTAATTCATTCTATTCAAGCATTTTGTAAAATAATAAATGTCCTTCAGAATAAATGTTTTCATTTTACATCATTTTATAATCAATCCAGAAAATGATATTTCATTAAATCATAAATTATTTTAATAAATGCATCTTACAAAATATTTTTAATTAGTCTTGCGTTGTTAGCCGAGAGGTATCGCAGCCGCCATGCAAGCAAGTAGTTGGTTGCAGACGGGTGTGGGTTCGCGTCCCGGCAGATGCTATGACATATGAAAAAAATATTTTTAATTAACTTATTGCTCCAATGTATTCCATTTTTAAATACATTTCACTTTTGTATTACTTACAATCAATCAATTTAAAAGGTAACATTTCATTATTTTATAATTTAACTTAATAAATATAATTTATAAAATATCTTTAAGTATTATAAAGGCATATAAATCGCCTCACCTGAATCTTCATCTGTTGGAGGTTCTCCATAAGTTTTTCAATTAATAAGGGGTGTTCTGAGAGCTTGATGAGTTGATGGTCAATTTGCAGGCCTTGCTTTTTATTTGACTTCCATTTTGAACTGGTGACAGAAGAGAGAGAAAAAGCTAATTTCTATTTAGTCAGACATTTGAAGATATAATATTTTAACCACTTGTTTTTTTATTCCTTTTTTATCAGTTACAGATTCCTTCTTTTATTACTCATAGTGCTCCAAGCTTTGTTGGGCCATTATTCATATAATCTGGATTTCACTACTCCACTAGTAAGAGTCTTGATGCTTTCTAACAATATGTCTGTTAAAAATTTTTTTTAAAGCAATCTCTATTCCCCTATTTATCTCTTTATGCTTTTTGAATTGATCTAGCACCAATTAGCAATAGTGACCTTTTTTAAGGCCCATATGTTATTTTCTTTCCTCATCAGCCATCTACTTTTAGCAGGAACAAATTTGAATAACCCTTATTTGATGTTTTCGAAAAGCATCTCTTGATTTTTTATGCCCATGGCAATCTCTTTTTTCTTTATTAATTGTTAATTACAGCTTTTTTTTGATAATCTGCAAACATTAAACTTTTGCAAAATACTACATTTTAATAGCAGTTTTAATATTTTAAAAATTAATTTTTAAATTGCTGTCATATTTTTATTTCTTTGTTTTAACTTTTATTTTTGAAAACTGAATCAGCTTTTTTATTTTATCTTGACAGTTTTAAATTGGGGGGATGGACTTCAAATTATATATTTGAAGCAATGTATCTGTTTCATATTTATTTATATATATATATATATATATATATATATATATATATATATATATATATATATATATATATATATATATATATATATATATATATATACACATGAAGTATTAGCAAAATTTTAAATATAGGTTAAAATTTTAATGTCAACAGATGCATCATTCCCAATTTTTTAAACATATTATCAAGCTATACCTTTCAGGTACATTTAGTTTATATTATAACAATAATAACAATAAACATATTCAGAGCCATTGAACATGTGGTAAAGAGTATGCTTTCACATTACTGCAACTATGTGAAATCCTTTACCCTCAGAGAAAAATGGTAAATTATTCTTTTAAAATTCCAAAAGATCTACAATAACTGGTTTTAGATTATTTTAAGTTTTATATCTCAAATTCCAATGAACTTCAGTTTAAATTATTATAAATTTATAACTTCTTAAGCATTATATATAAAAAAAATTTTTTAAATGTGATTAAAAAAACTATAATTTGTTTTTTAGATATGAATGCTTTCAGGCACAAACTAAGAAAAGCTTGAAAATGGATCAATGCAAGATCTTATGGCAATATCATAATCTTAGGGATGCATCTACTCAGTGTAGGTAGAATGGTATAATATAAATGCTATGTAAATTATATGTAAATGAGATGGTTTATGTGGTTAATTTGAGTTCAAAAAAATTGAATAAATAAAATTGTTATTGCAGATTTGGATTATCTGCTTAAGCTTACAAAGTTAGGCATCTTATGTGATGTATATATTATAAAGCTTCATAGCAGTTTAAAACACATTCAAGGTATGAAATTTTTACTTATGGTTATTATAAATGATAACAATGTGATCAATAGACATGACAAATATTTTGCTATCTCCAAAAAATGGACAAATTAATTTACATACATTACCATTTATCAATATAACAACAATGATTTAAAATCTGTTTTGGCCATGAATATGAGAGAAAAAAACCTTGAAAGTGCTAGGCCTGCATTAATTTACTTTGATTGTTTTGTTACCACTACAGCTTCTTCACCCAGCATGTTAAAGCACTTGTATGTATTATTATGTTTATTGAAGAAGTATACTAAATTATTTTTACAGACATGAATAATACTAAAGAAAAATGCATTTTACATTTAGGAATATCTATTAGATTATTCCAGCAGAGACTTAGATGCAGAGATTTCCATATTTTTCCAAATTGCTGTAAACTAAAAACTGATCGATCAATACATAACCATGACAAAATTACAAAACAACTACAAATGCAGCTTTTCACCTTTATTATTAAAGGATGCAAGTGCGCATTGAAAAAAAAAATAAAGATGTTGAAAGATTACTGCAAATAAAATCTTACACCCATGGATAAGAAAATTTCACATCTCTGAAAAAAATTTTGCTTATATGCTTATAGGTTCGAGTGCAAAATAATTTTCTTAGCAGAAAAAGAAAATATTGATATTTACACAGCTAAAGAGAACTACATCAACAGAGAATCCACTACTTCTACAGCAGAAGTAAAAACAGTTCTGTCACTGGGACCTAAATTTGTTGGAGGGCAATGGAGACTCCCAAAACTGGAATTACTCACAGACACAGAATCAAGTCTTTTAAACAATCCCCAGAGAGACAACATTATTTCTGATATTGCTAAATCTATATGACATAAACAAATGTATGTGAGATTTGACTGCTGGAATACCAACATTAAAAAGACCAAACATTTTTTAGAAACTAACAGCATTATATGTTTCAAAGAAGACAAATGCAACAGATTCATGCTCTTGGATTATAAAAAAAAATGATGACTCAAATCAGAAAGTTAAAATTTAATTCAGTGGAAAATTTTAATAACAACCTCATTTCTCAGAATATTGCTGAATTTATCCATTTGCCACCAGACCACCAAGGATGTTTGCCAACTCAAAGCTACATAAACATGGTGAGCCTTTAAGATTAATGCTAGATTTTGGAGGAGCTCATTACTTTGAAACTGCTAAGCTGGTAAACCAATGTTTGGTTGATAGTATATGTTTTGGTGACTACACAATTAAGTCTTCCTTCAATTTTGTTAGAAAAATTAAGAATACATTAATAGATCAAGATTTTGAAATTGCAACCATGGATGTGACAGATATGAATCAATTAACAGGAAGTGGTCGATCAACATCGTTCACAAAGAATTAATAAGTAATCATTGTTCAGCTGAATGCATGAACTTTATCCTAGCCTTCCTTAATTGTTTAAACAATAACATTTTTACAACTTTTGAGGTAAATGGTATGATATAAAAGATGGTTGGCCAATGGGTCTTCCTTTAAGTGGAATAATTTTTAGCATATTTTTAAACTTCTTCAAAAATCAAATCATCTCTAAACACCACACTAACACTCCTGGATTAATATACTTGCATTATGTTGATGATGTATTCATTGCAGTTCCAAGAGATATAATCATGAATTCAAAATGAATTACAGCTGCAAACTACATTAATCATGAACACCACCCAGGAGAATGAATGGCAGAAACTAAAGTATTTAGATTTGCTAGTTTATAGAGAAGGCATAGCTCTGCATTATTGCATGATTATCAAACCTCTTGAGGTCAGAGGATTCACCCACCTGGTCCAATTCGCCTACATCACATAAATTTGCAGGTCTAAATGCGTTTTTATTTAGGAATCAAAATTTATGTAAATTTGAGGCAGATAGGGAGGCTAATATTGCAAGTTATATAAGTGATTTATTAAGCGTCAGCTTCAGCTACAAATTAATTACTAAGAAAATTGATCAACTATTGAAGATAAATCTCAAATCACCCTCCCTTACATCCCCATAAAACTTTAGCTAATGAATGTAAAGTCATTTTCCACCCCCCACCGGCCCAATATGAACAGACTCATTAACAATCCAAAGGACAGAATCAATCCATCTCAAATATTGCAAATCATATATAGCATTTTATCCCTCAGGCTGGATGCAGTGTCACATACTATGGGAAGACCAAGGTCACTGTCTATAATAGAGTTGCTCAGCATATGTACACATACAGAAGAGCAAAAAAGAACAATGATAACATCTCAATATTTTTGAACATGAAAAGCAGGCTGATCATATGTTTGAACCCTCCACTCCCAAAATAGTGTGTGCTGAGACTAATGATTGTAAAAGAAAGATTAAAAAAGCATATTTTATCATCAACAATAATAATGCAATCAATAGACATGACACATGTTTTGCTATCTCCAAAAAATGGACAAGTTAATTTACATACATTACCATTTATCAATATCACAACAACAATTTAAAATCTGTTTTGGCCATGAATATGAGGGGAAAAACCTCGAAAGTGCTAGGCCTGCATTAATTTACTTTGATTGTTTTGTTACCACTATAGCTTCTTCACCCAGCATGTTAAAGCACTTGTATATACTATTATGGTGATAATATAAAACCAGGTTTTGGACCAAACTCTGATAGGTAATCTATTATTACTATTTAATCTTAAGCTGTAAATTGTCTCCAAACTGTTCTGGCTGGGTACTTCTGCAGTTCAGGCTATTAGCATTTAATTTGTGTAGTTTTATTATTTTTAGTTTTATTATTGGTAAAATAAGCTAACATTAAACATACACAACACTTTTTGGCAGTAGCTTACTTCAATTAGAGCATCATCTTCTGGATTGAAAACATGGCATCTATCCATCTTTGAATAATACATTATGACTGAAAAAAAAAACATTTATACCAGGAACTTAACACATAACATCAAGAATTAGAAGTGTTTAAATTCATAATCATAGCCAAATATGTTTAGAATTTAAAACTACTTTCACGGCTATTTTACTTCATTATAAAAATGTTGATAGTACAAACTCTATCATTAAGAGGATTGATTTGCTTCTCCTCTTGATGTTTTCTTCTTTTCTGGTGTTAGTACTGATCTAATCCTATTTGATCTCATTTGTGATTTTCTATGTCTATTATATTTTACTTCCTAACTCAAAAATCAACAACTCTATGCTGAGATGTTTTTTTTTTTTTTTTTTTACTAAGCATGACAATCTTTTTAATTAACTTCCTTCTATATCTTGTTGCTACCATTGTGTTTTTTATACCACAATTATTTGAGAATTGTCTTTTTCACTTTTAATTAAGAAAAAAACTACATTGTTTGAAATTTTTGTTACAAACTTGTTTGAATAAACTATTTATTTTATATAGCATGATGTTTATAAACTGTAATATTAATAATCAGTATTAAGCTATTGCACATGGCTTTGTAGATTTTTAATAATGAATGAATACTCCCACTTCAAACACAAGATAAGTCTTTGGAAAAGATAGAATGAATCCTTCTATCTTTTCGAACCCAAATGCCTATGTATGGGCAAATCTTAATTATTTGAAAGTGAGAGCGTGAAGATATTAAACAATCACTTTAAATTACTTTTTACATGCTTGAATGAATGATGCTGGCGAAATTTATTAGAATTTACGATACCTCATTTTTATTTGAAATTAAATGTATGTAAATAAACTATTTATTTTATATAGAGAGATGTTTATAAACTGTAATATTAATAATCAGCATTAAGCTATTGCACATGCGCTTTATAGATTTTTAACAATAAATGCATACACCCACTTCAAACACAAGATAAGTCTTTGGAAAAGATAGAATGAATCCATGTATCCTTTCGCCAAATGCCATATGTTGTTAAAATGACTTTTATCTTTTTATTTTTAAAAGCTTTATAGCTACTTAGTCTATTCTCAAATTGATCTTTATTTAATAATGAATAGTATTTCTGTAGTGTAATGTGTAGTTTAAAATTAAATTTTATTTCAATAAAATTAGAATTTAAAAGAGATTAAAGAATCCAGCCGAAATGTTAATTAAAACAAATGAAGTGCTCTCAGGAATTCTTTTGCAGTGCAATTATAAAACACCGACTGACATGTTCTTGGTTATTACTCTGAATAAAATAATCAAAAATGAAATTAATAGTTGTAAATTATCAAAAGTAATAGATTTAACATCAAATCAGTTAAAAATGTTTGCAAACTTTTAATTATGTTAAACCTATTTATGCAATTAATCGATTAAATCTACAAGACTATTATAAACTTAATTATTAAACGATACATTTCACTTCTGAATTATATCTTAGCATCTATATATTATAAATATTTTATTAATTTTTGTGCATGATCTCTCCGTGATAGTTATTATTATATTTATTTTATACTAAGTCGAAGTTTTTGAAAACAGATATGCTGATTTACTAAAATATATTTGTCATTCTTCACTTAATAAACTAAAATTGTGAAATTCTATTATTATTAAAAAGGAAAATAAAATCTTGCTGAGTATAAAACTAATTGTTAAAAATTGTAATTACCATAATTAAGTTTAATTTTTTGTAGTAATTTGAATTTATATTAAAATTTTCAAATGATAATGTAAATTTTAGATAATTTTTAAACATTTCAAATTTTGAAAACCTTATTGCTTAATTACATTTATTAATTTTTTAAAAATTATTTTTATTATAAAAATAAAATTGAGTAGAGGACTGAATTTAGGATGTTCAATCTATAATCATTATCCATTCATCTCAACCAACTGATGGAATGGAGGATAAATCCTAAGTTCAAATCCTTCTCTTTACTATAGTAAACATCGTTAAATCTGAATACGAGTGTGAAATAAAAGAGAAAACAGTTGTCTGAATAATGTTTATCTGAATATAATATAATACTATATCTAAATAATATGACTTTTTAAAGGTAAATATATCAACATCATCATTATTATCATTATATTATAAAACATTATTACTCTATTGATAAACATTATACTAATACAAAGAATATAATTTTGATTCAAATTTCAACAGTGGATACAAATTTATGGATAGAAATATACCACATTTGTTTAAAATATAACAATTAATTGTACAAGAACTGCTGTGTACATTTTTTTGTGGTGATACAATAAAGGTAATATTATACAAAACCTTATGATAGATTTTATATAATTTGGAATCTTAATTTTTCAGCATTCATCTATTGCTTATCAAACTAAAATATCTTATTGTAGGTATTTAATCTTTCTTAGGCAGAAAGTTTCTTTATGCATGAATGCATTTGGCAAATGTTAAATTAAAGCTACTAGTACATTCATAATGAGCGATTTAAGAAATAACTTAGTTATGACAGTTAACTGTAAATTAAGCAATGATCATCAAGAATATTTATCGTTCTCTTGTAAAAAATAGTGTTGCCACAACACCATCTAAATAATGTTTCCCAACTAAAATTATTTTGTCTTTCCCATATTCCATTTTTTTCAGACTCTTTCTATTTTTTTAACATGTTACTATGAAGATTTTGTTGTCAAGTATTCCTATTATTTATTTTTCTCTGTCATAAGATTGTGTACTTGAGTAATTGTATTTTTATTATAATATATAAAACATTTATATTTACTGCAACAGGAACTACCCATCTCTATTGAATTCAAACCCTGTTACTCAAATAGAAATCAAGCAGAATGTAATAACTAATTTCATTAATTCAATGACTATTTTAGTTATCTAGGTTAACTATCATAGACCCCACCTCAGGAACAATAAGTGTGACTTAGATATAACCCTTACATACAGCCTCATGTGAATTTGTTAATGAAAAATTGCACTAGATAACAAATCTATGTTGTAAAAAGGAGATTAAACTAATAGATTAAACTGATAGCCATCAATTAGATTTTCTAATCAGCCTATTTTGATTTCAATTTCCACCAGTGTTGACCAAATGGCTTGGGTAAAGCATTTCATAAAGTCCCTAGTTCTGTGGACTTTAAGAGCCACTTTCATAGAATGATGTCTTGCAAGACTCTTATAGAGAGATACACCTAACATTTCCTTACAGGTTATCCCATATCCTAGCTCTTCACTCTAATACTCAAGGTAAATAGTATATATTACAATAAATACACATAGATCTGTGGACTTTAAGAGCCACTTTCATAGAAAGATATCTACAAGACCTTTATAGAGAGATACACCTAACATTGCCTTACAGGTCATCCCATATACTAGCTCTGCCCTCTGACAATCAAATTAAATAGCATATATTACAATAAATACACATACAATTAAAATTTTTTATTCAGATTAACTATGGAATGAGATGAGCAAAGACATTGAAAAACAGTTATTGATTAAATACAAAAAAAAAAAAACTTATTTTATTAATTTTTAATGATAAATTAGAAACAAAACAAATAATAATAATGATAACAAAAATATCTAATACAAAATATTCTACTTAGCAGTATGAGAGAACACCCCCTCCCTTCTTTTTATTTCTTACTATACACACAAATACATCAGTATATAGGCATATAAACACACACATATATAAATCATCAACAAACAACAACAAAAATATAGTATTCATAATGATCAGTGATATTAAATAAATGAAAAATATAAAGCAAGATTGATTATAATTTAAATTATAATTTTTACATAATAATGACAAATAAAAAATAAACTTCTTCATTTATTTTAAATGACATCATCATCATTCATCATGTAGTTTATAAAGAAGTAAAAAAAACATATATCTAGAAATATGTTTATAGGCACACATACATTCTGATGTGTATAGTTTAATTCAGACAATGCACAAATTATTTAAATTTAGCCATATTTCTCCAAAAAAAAAAAAAAGTGAGAAAACAGGAAATCAAAAAAAAAAAAGATCTAAGTTTTACTTCTATCAAAATGGGTGTGTATATATTTCCTTTTTGTTCTTTTTAAATGTTTAAAAGAAGCATATGTAGTTTACATCCATACCAGTCATGGCACAATTCTGGATTCTGAGAGGATATTCCCCCTCTGTTCTTTAAAAAATGTTCTGGCATGCTCTTATTTATAATATTTTTGTTCAAGTGGTGTGCAGCTGATAATCATGAGATAAAGACAATTTTGATTTCTGCTATTTTTTCACATCTGACTTCTTTCCTTCTTGTTAGGCAGGTTTTAGCACAATAAAACATAGATCACATGATGAGTATTTAAGGATTATATCTAGTGTACCTAGTAAACTTTTATACCATTTTGTTTATGTTATTTAACTCTTCCAACAGGATTAGCTTTTTTTCTTTTTCTGAATCAAAATTAAAGACTACACATCCAAATGCTAGCTTATACTTTATAGTAGTTTGTAATTAACAGATGAAAGTTCATATCCAGAGTCTTTCAGAAATGGCTTCAAACAATTTTCCAATAATTTATTTTTGCCTCTGCTATCTACTTTTCTGCCACTGACAAAATTGTAACTTTTTTATAGTATACATGCAAAAAAAAAAAAAAAACAACAACAAAATCCTGTAACCAGTCTTATTTTTAATCTAAGTTAATCCCCTCCCCCCTAATCAACTCACAAATAAATCTTTTAATTACTTACCGAAACGAATTACAAGAATTTTTATAAAACAATGTACTAATTAAACTCTGATAAAAACTGAGTTAAAATTAAACATTGTTTAATTTATTAAAAAATTAAATATTCTTAGTATTAACTTTAATTATCCATAATATAATTAAATAAACATGTTTTAATTAGTTTTTTTCCCTTCCTTTAAAAAAGATTATATCAAAAAAATTGGTTATCAAAAAATTAACATCTAAAAATATATGCACAAATAAAAAAAAATTACAATATGCCTATATTGTATTATATATTACCTACATGAATAAAATATAAATATTTCTGTATATATATATTGTCCACAAACATATCCTTTTGTTTTTAAATTACATTTTCCATTTAAAATCTTATTTTTTAAACTAAGCCTTAAATTAACACTAGGTGCTAGATGACCAAAGCTTGTGATGGGATTTGATTATATACCCTTCTTTAATGTTGTCCTAAAATGCATGCTAATCATTTCCATAGCTCTCACCGTCAATACAAAATTATTTTATCTTTTTTTTTTTACACGATTCCTCTAATTTATTCACCTAGAAACATTATAATGAGTCATCATGAATGAAAACAATTCTGGAAACTTAACTAGTTTCCTGGAAAATGTATCTATCAGGTTGTAATCCAATCCACCTTTTCCCTCCATTACTTCAGATTAAACAAAACAATAACCATTCGGATGGTACTCAATTTGTCAGGACTCAAGTGATCATTATTGCAGTAAAGCCATACGTGTCTTCACTTTTACATAAAAGTGATGCAAATCCTGTTTATAGATAATCAGCCTTACAGGTTTATTTAGCATTAAACAAGGTTAATGATTAACCTCTGTAATCACATGGGTGCTCACTAAGGATTTAATCAAACATGAAATCTCATTTTCACCTGATTCAATATAATGAATACAAAAGTTGCAATAGTAGTATCACAGAACATCCAGATAACAACAAAATATCTAATCCTAAGGTTTTTATTTATTCCAAATCTCAACAATTCACAATTGCTTTTTAAATTCTGAACCTGTTATCATAGATTCCTATATTGAATAGTGATTAACAACAATTTAATTTTTCACCATACCTTCTAATTGGTTAATTTACAATATATTTATAGATATCTAGATGCAACATTGACTGTTCTTTCTAAAATATCCCAAGATGTATGAGTTTATGAAATAGAGTTTAATGCTCAGGTATTATATGTGCCTTTGATTTCTTAGCCATTATCTACCCAGAAATCATTACTACCATGACATTTTACAATAGTGGCAGGACCTTCATATAAGTAACTTTTTAAATCAAATTTTTCAGTGTTACTTATGAGGAGCCTTAATTATTATTTTATGTCCAACTTTAGACTTATGTTTTGAGACATCCATTCATTTCCTTCTTTTCTGTCTCATGTGAATCATTTTGGCATGTACTTTCCTTCAATCTGACTCTATTAATAGGTTCCTAATTTAATCATCTATAAATTAGCATTGAATAATTCGGGCTATGATTATCTTAAATATAAATAAGTCAGTGAAAAACTAGTATACTCATTTACTGACCAATTTTGCAATTGATCACATATTGTAACTGTTTAACCCAACTTTGATGATTAGTTGACAAATAAGTTTGAATTAATCTACCCAGCTCTCACATAATGCATTTGCAAGGGTTATATTGAGAACTGATAGCACATGTTTAATACCATGTTTTTTAATCCATTTGTTCCATTCCGCTGATTAAAAAAAGGGGTTCATGAACTGAAATAAGAATCTCAGGCTTTACCATGATTGTGAAGTGGAGTATATCCAATAATTTCACAGTTTGTCAGATAGAATATTAAAACAATGAATAGACCATCACAAACTCAAAGAATAAGTTATATACAACAACTAAATATTTTTTTTATGTTAAATGAAAATAATGGACCATAGAAATCAAGACTATCATTTATATAGGCTTTTTTGGGTATGATTAAATTCATTTGACTTGGATAAACCCGACAAGCTGAAGTGCTGTAATTATTACCCCCCAGGTCAAAACCATTGCTCAGCTAATTATATGTTTAATTGTCTAACAGAATGTAATCTTTTCTTGTATTAGCATATTAACATTATTCATGGAATAAATCTGGTTTACTATGCTTTGGCTGACTGGTGAATCCTACATTTATTAATACAACAATAATATTTCTGTCATGTGTGGCCAATAAAACCAACTCTTCAGAAGATGCACAGTATAATGCCATAAAACAATTTATATACTTCATAAATGGGCTTCTTATATGAAGTGGTATAACAAACCTTCCATTCACCTATCTTTTCCTTCCTGAATTTGATATTGAAGCAATACTTTTTTAAGCTTATATCTGTTGATTTGCTTGCCTTGACCCTTATCTGACATATTGGTTATCTTTCAAGTGCTCAGTCACTTAATTTAATTGTAAATCTTTTCACGGTTTTATTGCCAGTTGAGCCAAATTGTTCTCTATCATTTTATTGATAGTTAATTCAATATTTACAATATATATGTTTCCTACCTTTAAATGTTATTACTGCAGTGGAATGGGATTACACCCTAAAGTATCTGCTGCAATATTTTCTGATCGCTTGCAATATTGTATAGTATAAATAAAATCTTGTAAAAACAAATCCCACTGAACCAGTTAGCTATTAGTTAGATAACTATGATTGATGAATTCCAGACTACTGTGATCTGTTATGACAATTACTTTCAAATTAAGTAATATATAACAGAACTTCTGGAATGCCCAGACTATAGCTAAGGCTTCTTAGTTGATCTCAGGACTCTTAAGAAGATGGCTTATGAAAAAGAAAACACTGATCTAGTTATTTTCCTGAATTTGAAATAGAGTAACACCCAATCTGTACCCTTTAATATCTGTTTGGACAATAAATGGCTTTCTAAAATCAAGATAAAAAAGCACAATATACTTTACAAAGCCTCTTTTTATTTTCTCAAAACCCCCTCTTGTTCTATCATCCAATTCAATTTACTTTCTTTCTTTTTTTAGCATTCTCAGCAATGGTTCCATATAGTTAGCAAATCTATTATAAAATCTGTTGTATAAGTTACATAGTCCTGAAAAGGGCAGAATTTTCCTCTTGGATTTTGGTAATGGAAATTCATTAATTGCTATAAATTTTATCTGGGTGAGGATTGACTCCCTTACATCTCACAATATATTCCAAAAACTCATGTTTTTAGTCACCATCATACTTTTCTTTAGACTCATCTCAATTCTTTTCTCTAAACATTCTAAAAATAATAGCTCCAGATATCATGCATATTTTTTGTGCTGATAGATTGCATTAGCACATTATCAACATACATGAGCAGATTTTTTAATCCCAGAAAAGATCTGCCCCAATGTTAATAAGTCCAAAAGGCATTCTATTGAGTTGATATGAGTATCCTTCATAACTAAGGGCAGTATATTGATGATCCTCAGGATAGAGCTTGATCTGCCCTTGGAGGTTAGATCAAAAATAGAAAAAACTTTTCTATTAAATCTCATTAACAGTTCCTGAGTGGGAGGAGGAATATTATGGTCAGGAATGTTATTTTATTCAACTGTCATGCATATAAATCTAACCTGACTGATCCATCCCTGTTTTTAACCACCACAGGAGAGTTGGAATATGGAGATAAGGATTTAATAATTATAACCTAGTACAACATTTGTTTGAGTGGTTATTCAACCTCTTTTTATATTGACTGGAGATTGGATATAATCTAAACTGGAATGATTGGTCTGGAATCAACTTAAATTCAAATCCCTTAATAATTCCTGAAATATCTGAAAATCTCATTCTCAAGGATTGCAGCCTGTGGCTAATTTTGGTTCGCTGATATTTATAATTATAATATGAGGGGTCAATTTATTTACTCTATTTCAATGTATGATTATTTCATGACTGACATGTGCATTGGATATGTGTATTGTAACAGGATGGGGAAATTGGGTGATCATCCTTGGAATGATGGCAAAACTCATCAACCCAGTCAACAATTTTTTAATTAATGAAATTTAAAATAGAATATTCAAGATATAAGATTAAAATGATAAATTATTAAAGCAATATTTATGAACCAAAACTATATATATATAATATATATATATATATATATATATATATATATATATATATATATATATATATATATATATATATATATATATATATATATATATATATATATATATATATATATATATATATATATATATTGAAGTGAGAAGATATTAAATAATGTTAATATCTAAAAATATATAAGAAATTTTATATATTAAAGAGAGAGCATAAAGAAGAGCATAAGAGATGAGATCTTGGAGAGATTAGTCAGTTAGACCAGAAGAGATCAGTTAGTTAACTCCTTAAAGCAACTGAAAGTGTAATTATCAACCTATCAGCATTTATAAAAAGTATAAGTAATTATAGGTAATACTCAAAAGTAACCATTCATCATCATGAATGATCAACAATAAAATAAATCAACAGTCAATCTTGTGACTGGATTTGAAATGGGTCTATTGTAAACCAGGCTAACTATTGAGCCTTTGTCATCTTGGAGCATTTATTTAAACATAATATGGGTGCACAAACTAAATGCTCATCCATCAGGATACATAATAATCAAATATACAATAATTCTGGGATATTAAAACATGCTGATCAATATCAATGCTCTGGCCATTTAATACCATTAATGTACTGAACGATTATAAACTTAATTTCTAATAAGACGACTAAAATAAAATGTAGTGCAGGGGCTTTAAATAATATTGTCTTAGTGCCAATCTAGAATCAACTAGATGCCTCTAAGCATTAAATACATCCCATATATCAGCCCTCACACTCGAATCTATTGCAGAAGAACATGGGATCTAAAACTATTACAGTGAACAATAGATGATGCAAACATACAATATTCTAAACTCTTTAGAATTAAGTCACTGGAATAATTTTAACAATTGAAATACAAGTTTATTAACAACAATAATGAAAATAAGGTCTTTATAATATGGCTATATACATAAGTATTCTGATTTTGATTACTATAATAATTATCACATTGGAACTTACACGATTAATATATAAAATTCAAGTTATTATATTATGATTTATATATATGTTTGATATAAGTGTACAGATGTTTGTCTTACTATTACATGAATGCATATTTGAATTGACATTTAATAATAAAAAATGATTAAAATTTACACATGTTATATTTGACAACAATGGTATTTGCAATATACACATAAACATATGTGTGCATGTAATTTCTGAATATATTTGACTTGCCATAAAATAAACATTTTTAGTTGTCATTTTTTTAAATAAGATAAGATACCAATAATAATAATAATAATAATAATAATAATAATAATAATAATAATAATAATAATAATAATGATTAAAATTTACATATATGACCTGATTAACATAAAATCAAAATTCAGTTTATTACATTGTGATTTACATATATGTTTCAATAGATTTACATAAAATATCTATCCACATCATTGCACATCAGTGTAGTATAATTTATTATTTAATATAAAATATTTGAATTGACATAATCTATAAATGAGATTCAGTTTTATACATATTCAGCAACATATTTAACATACATGTGTGTGCATATTGAATTGCAGGCATACACCGAGGTCTAATCATATATTTCATTTTTTTTCAAAATAAAGTTATTAAAAGAAATTTTATTTTAAAAATATAAAGTCAACTTTCATTTGACAGGTACATGTTGATTGATTAATTAGATAAATGTTTTAAGCTTTCTTTAATTCAAGCAAAAATTATTTGCATTTTAGGTTATATATTTTAAATGTCATTTTTAAAAGGAATTACTAAAAACAATTTCTTTGATAATATATATAAAATTGTATGTGGATTGTTCCTTTCTTTTAGTTGTATGACTCAAACAAATTATTCATTTATTTTACTTTAAGTTATTAAGTTATAAATTTAAGTCATTTTAAGGATTTTAAACTAACTCACCAGCTATATATATATATATATATATATCTGTTTCTCTGCCTTTAGATATATCATCATATATATAATTACTTCTTCAGCAACTGATAGTCTCTCTTGATGAAGACCATTCCAAATAATTATTGTTCTGCAGTTGGTTTCACTTAGACTAGGATTTGGTAAGCTTCAGGCCAGCAAGCTATTTTGTCCTCATTTGTTCAAGCTAATGATTCAGAAGTGACCCAGCTTCATGTAAATCAAAAATCCTGTGAAGGAAAATAGTATCAGCTCCTGGATCTACTGTCTTGCTTCAATTATTTCATGTTTATTCTCTAACTCTGGAAAACCAACTTCAGCAGTATTGCAAACTACAGCAACATTTTTAGCCATCTGCTCCTCAAAAATTTAAACCAGACTAAAAAACAGACTATTCTTTTAAAAAACTACTATCCATACTTGCTACTGGCCAATTTGGCCACTGCCTTTCAAAAATAATAAAGCCAACAGAAATAATCTTTTATCAAAAAAAACTGAAACCAGAATGAACTGATATTTTATCAGCATTTTTTATAAGAGTCATCTGAGGTGAAGAAATATCTTAAATTAAAACAGTTTTCAATTAAAAACTATCTTTTCTTATCTTGAATAAAAATGTTTTAATCAAAAGCTATTTTTAGATTTCTACTAAATAAAAGCTTCATTCAATTATTTAAAAAATGATTTCAAAATAGATAATAAATCAAATCGTAAAACATACTTGTTTTCAAAATCAGACTAAAAATAATATTTATTTAGTCCTTTTTAGATGTTTATTTATAATAAAATTTTATTATAAATAAACATCTAAAAAGGACTAAATTTTATTATAAATAAACATCTAAAAAGGACTAAATAAATATTATTTTTAGTCTGATTTTGAAAACAAGTATGTTTTATGATTTGATTTATTATCTATTTAAGAATTTATTTTTATAGCATCTGTATACAATTGTAATTACATTCAAATATCAGCCTTTCAAGCTAATTGTGCAAACGCTTTGCGAGTGTTAATAATTGTAATTTTATTTCATTCCAGGAAAGTAGAAAAATATCTATAAAATTTTTGTCTGTGTTTATTTCTATTTTTCCTTTCAACTTTATATATATTTGTATACACACAATTATGTTGCTGTGTGCCATGTAACCCAACCAGTTGCAGTAGTGTGTGATTAATTGGAAAATAAAAAAAATGACAAAAAAAAAAAAATTAATTTAATATTTCATGTTTAACACATTAATTTTGATGATGGCTTCTATTGATAATATTTTATAACAAAAATAATGTGTTTGCTTAATTTAATAATTGTATAGGCATGATTGTCCTTCATTTGTATTCATCGACTATTGAATAACGCATACCCTTGTTACCATAAAAGATGGTCACCCATCATTCTAATTTAATAATTTCAAATTTACATCAAATACAATTTAAAAACTATATTTTAATAATTAACTTTTTGCTAACTAAAGTTACTGTCATCATTTGATCATTAATTTCTGATCTGTCTATCTATATTTTACAATTTGTTAAAGATTACTTTTATATTTTGAGCCCCCTCCTATTCTGGTGTCATATATATCTATGATAGAACAGACCAATCAACCAAGGATTTAGTCATGAATTTGAATAACAATTAATTAATAATTAAGTTAATTGAATACAAACATTGAACATCAAATATTGTATTCATCAAGAGTGTGAGCACTTAATATTATAGAAGAATAAAGTCTCACCTTTCAAGTGAGTAGATTATTTGTCTGTTAGCAAGCAAGCTTGTCAGTCTGCACCTATATTTTATTATTAAATGAAAAATTAGAATTGATGATTCCCTTTCCCTATAAACTAATTGTTGACTGGATGGATTGATTCTCTGTTTTCAAAAGAAAGAAATCAATTTAACAAGCAAAATAATAATAAAAAAAATTATAGAAACATGTTATTGTATATTAATCTAGTGTAGTCTAGCCACAGTTCCAAATCTTATAACTCATATTGTAAAACATCTGAGTATCTTTGACTTTAGAAAAGTTCCTTTGCATTAACTGGATGGTAGTTCATCTGATAGTCTTCAGTTGCCATTTGGATTTTTGCAGTGGTGATGCAGACTTTTTTATAAACCATCTTTCCTGTGCTGAAATAATTTTTTTGCTTGATCATAGTGCATTGTAGATTTTTTCCTAGTGGTCATCATCATGTTAATTTTAAATGATAATCATATCTGGAATTCATGATTATAGGATGAGCATCTCCATCCCTACGATGTTTTCTCACTTCCTAGCCATGCATGATTTGTTCTTTCCTAGGTTATAATTTGGATTAAAATATAAGCTTTATGGAATTGTTGGTGGGTTCTTTAATCACCTTTCTCAAGTTGCAATTGTAGTGGCTTATGAGCTTTAATGTTGAGGATAGTTAAGATGATGAATAAATTAATTTTAGAAATTTAAAAAGTAAATTTTCTTGATGTAATTTATTTGCCTTCATTTTTCTTAAAAAAAAGTCTTATGTTTGATTTATTGATGGATATGTTTCAAGTTCGTGCTTTTATTTTCATTTGTTGACATCATTTTGTTGTATTTATAGAATTTTATGCTAGATTAATAAACAAATAAATTTAATCTTTTTATTTATTTTTTTTATTTTTCGAGATTTTTGCTTGCTTGCATTTATATATATATATATATGTCAATATTGTCAAGAATATAATTTTAACAGACACAAAATTATTAATATATAATTAATAATATGCTTTTGATTATGTTGGTAGATTTAGTCTTTAAGATGGATGTGTGTGTAGTGATTTTTGTGTGGCCGGTTTAATGTATCCAAGGATTTACAATATATAGTAAAACAGAAAGAATATATTTTAAGGAAATATGTGCTCTTGATATAAGATTTGAAATACCAGGCACTCATACCTGTAGCCTAATTGTGGATAGTGAAGGGGCTCTAGATATAAATAATTTTTGCTGTACAATTAGAAAATAATACCGTATTTATTGATTGATTACCACACAGTAAGCAAATGTGTTTATCAGTACTTGTAATTGGTTTTGAAATTTAATTTTGCTTTGCATTTATGTTTTTTTAAACATATATTATCTAATGTAAAAAAAAAAAAAAAGTAATATCAAATATAATTATTTTTAAATCTTGTGTGAATTAGTCCAATGATAAGTACAATGATATAACCTAGCAATAAACCTTGATTATATATATTTTTAAAAAGTTGCATTTATATTTGTAAAAACAATATTTTCTAATTTTGTTTTATTAAGAAATCTTATTTTTAATGAAAAGAAAAAAATGTAGCACAATTATTAATTATTCGTTTCGCTTGCATAAAAATTAATCAATGTATTGTATTTTGTTTCTATTACTCTATTGAATCGGTAAACATTTTGTTTAGAATACTACTTCAAGTATACATATATGAATATGTTTTACGAGGTATAAAATATAAAATTCTCCGAGATAAAAGATTAATTTTATCGTGTTTTATTTTGTAAATCAAATAAAAAATATAAATATCCAAAAAAAACAACAACAACAACTCCAATTGTATAATAATAATAACATTGAATAATTGTAGCATTAATAATTGACCTCTTTATGTTTGTTGCCTTTTAGTGCATAATATCCTAAAGTACCTTTAGAAAATAAATTATTAGAATCATGATTTTCTCTGACAGAACTTTGACTTCATATAATTAATTATAAAAGTTATTATAAAATATAATACTAAAATAATAGCCAATGGGTTTGCTTTATTTAACTCTGACAATTCAATGCCATTTAATTATTCAAAAATAAAAAAGATTTTAAACTCATTATATTAATTTTAATATTAATGTAATTACTTTTCTTTGGAATGACATCACGATCAATGAATGTTAACTTATTTAGACTAAAGATTAAGAAAAAATGGTAATTAAAATTATAATGTGAGCATCCAGATCAATGTCTCTTTGAACTTAACAAAATATAGGTTTTTTTTTTTTATGAACTTATTAAAATATAGGGGATTCCTTTTTTTTTTTCAAATTTAAATGTTTTTTTTCAATTCGTTATATATATATATATGTGTATCATTAGTATCCTCATCATTTCCAGCCATTATTGAACCACTTGAGGATGAAAGTCTTTCAAAGTTTAATCAGTTTCTCAGATCTCTAGCTTCTCTTCTCCACATGACACCACAAAACTTTCTTATTTCATCCATCCATCTCACAGGTGATTTCTTTCTAGTTTTATTACAATTTCTTGGTGTCAAGTTTAAGATTTCTATTATCCATCTATTATCATTTCTTCTAACAATATGTAGATCCTAGATCAATTCAATAATTTAATATTTTTCAATGGGATCAGTAATAACTGGTTGTTTCTTACCCATGTATTTTGTTTTTGATTTATTGTTGTTAATCTTAATATATTATCTCTTTATATTTTGTTGAGTGGTCTGATAAAACTTATCTACTAAAAACTTTTATTTCAAACAGATTTCCTTTTAATATTAAGTTATTTCTAGCAAAAGAACTTTACCCAATTTTATTCTATGATTAATTTGATCCATCTGTATTAATAATCTTTGTCATTATTATTTTTTTCTAATTCATAATTACCAATATTTTTTTTACTCTTGCCTGATAACTTTTGCAACATTTCTTGAAGTGCTAAAATATTATTTATAAAACAACCATATTAGCTGGAAAATCAAATAATTTTAATAATATCCATTATGCTGAAATCACTATTAAATCCATTTTGTTCTTTTGGTTGATTAAAATCCAAAGTTTATTATAGATAAGGTATTATTAACATTTTTTATAAAATTGATAAAAGACTTACTGAACTTTAATATCTAATAAACTTCTTTAACTCTTAAATATCAAAATTACTACTGCATTCTTCCAATCACCCCATACATTTCTTCATTTAAGTATTTGGTATTGCAGAAGGTTGATGCAGATTATACTGAAGTCTTTATCAATTAATAAATATTGCTGATTTATTGCTCATTGCCATTCATATGATTACTTACACCTACCATATATTTATCACTACATATATGTTATGTATTGCTGCTGAAAAGGCCTCAGCTCATCGGCATTTATTCATTTGTTTCAGATAGGTATAGTTAAGAAAATCATTTCAGGTACCACTTCATTACTTCTCTGAGGAATGGTCAGAAATTCAGGTTTAAATCCTCATTCCTTATATGATGACAATACCATTTAGCTTCAATCAGGGACTCAAACACAATATTGCACAATTTAACTAAGTTAAAACATTTATTTAATTGATTCAACACAAGAATGGAAATTGAGACCAAAACCTATACTTAAAACTTAAAAATAGTTTATTTTAGGTAATAATAAAAATGAATAAATATGAGAATACTCTCCACATTATGTAATTGACTTTACAATTTTTAAATTAAAAAATATAATACATTAGGCAGGAATTCAATACAGTGGTTTATAATATTTCCATGTGATTTGGCATATGTGCTACATATTTTCCTATATGTGTGGATTTCCTGTAAACTGTGATTTTGATTTTGGTATGAGGGAGTTTTGTCACAAGAACATCTAAGAATGCCAATTTTTATTTTTGTTCTTGTTAATTTAATTGAAGAGATATATTGTTAATGTGTATACAGTATGTTTGGAATAGTGTTTTGCCATATGCCATATAACAAATGTATCATCAACATAGTGAAGTCAAACTTTAGATGGATATAGAGTAGTTTCATGAAAATATTGTTAATCAGAGATGACTAGCCCATAGCCATCTCTTGATTTTGTTGGAAGAAATCTGTGATTTATTGAAAGTATGTAGTCATTATGCAGAATGTTAATAATTCTATTATGCTATCAATAGGAAGAGTTGTTCTGATTTGCAAGCTATTATTACCATTTAATTTTTTATTTACAATAAACAATGCTTTATCACATGGAAAATTTGTGAATAAACTTTCCAAATCAAGCTTACAAGTATGTCATTTCTTTCAATTTTCATATTTTTGATTACTTCTACAAAGTACTTAGAATTCTTGATAAATGACTGTATCTTGTACATCAAAGGATTAAGAACTTTGAGAAGAAATTTGGACAAGTTTGGCAAAGTGAATTTCTAGAACTAACAATAAGTCTTAATGAAACATAATCCTTTTGAATTTTAGGCAGACTATATAAATGAGGAATTTTTCTGAAATACAATGTTAATTTATTTTTCCTCAATCATTGAAGTAACAGTGATTTTTTTCTGAATAATACTTTTGTCTTTGTTTCTGCACATAGCATAGGATTTTTTGTATTAACTTTCTATGAGGAACTCTTGCATTTTGTTATCATAATTATTGTATCCATTACAATAGTAGTGTTGCCTTTATCAGCTGGGAGAATCATTATAGATTTATCTACTGGGGGAGATTTTAATTATTTTCCTCTTATCATAGAAAATGTTTGACTTCAGTTCTGTTGCCTCTCAAGTATTCTTCTATTTACCAGCATAATTCTAATGCTTCTTTTAAGAAAAACATTTGAGAGATTTTCTCAGTGGCTATTATTATATCTGACAAAGAAATATGAAAAGTGATAATAAAGTTTAATCATTTTTTGAGAACAGAAATTTTAATGTTTAGAGCCAGAAGCTGATGGACTGCATAATACAATATAATTTTGATATGCCCATATCAATTTACTAGTTTTTCTTTTGACATTCTTTTATTTTTCCAAGTAATTTAAAGTACGTTTTTCTTACAGCTTGAAAAACTCTCGTTAAGTCATCCATCAGTAAATTTATTTTTTGAAAAACTGCTACATTACCAATGAAATGCAAGATTTTATAGTTTGAAAAATGTTTGAGCATTTATTATTTTTCTTGTCAGGGCCTCACTCATTCTCCAAAATAATTTTCTCAACTTTGTGCAAGTGAATTGGAAGTTTTAGTAGCAAATGCTTAGGAACAATTTTTTTTTAAATTTACATAAGAAAGTTAATTGATTTTCTAATTTGGCCTGTTATAGACATAATCTTTCATAATGTCTAAAGTTTGATATAATATTAAGTCCATACCAAACATTTAGTGTTTGCCTGAAGATTTGTGATGATGGCATGTTAGTTGTACTTCTATGTTGGACTATTTCCATCATTTAATATTAAATATTGAATGACTTTAGATAAATTTTTAAACTTTATTTAAATTTTCAAATTACATTCAACTGTTAGTAATAGCACACATGTTAATATACCCAAATTCAAAATTAAACAAGACTAACCAAAAAAAACTATACCACAACTACATCCCATGCAAATATTAAAAGTACCTTTAAACAAGTTAATCACTTCAGAATCATACATTTTTAAATAATAAAGATTCTTTAATTCTTTTTATTTCATTTGTTTCAAAGTAGACAAGCATGAATATCTTGTCTATTTTAAAATAAATGAAAAAAGAAGAATTAAAGAATCTTTATTATTTAATAATTTATGATTCTGAAGCAGTTGACTTATATTTGCTGATATGTTTTAGTTCTTTGCACTTAAGAAGTCAACTTTAGCAGGAAAAACCTTGGTTGGGGTATAGACATTTTTTAATAGTCTTAATTTTCAATTTGGGGTAGCTTTAATTATGCTAGTATATATACATATTGCTTTGAATGCTATTATTATTCTCTTTTCTTCAAGTGTTGCTGATCTCATCACTAACAGAACTATCAAAACCGGCCTTTAGATTTTTAAAATTTGAATTTTAAGGTAACACTATAACCAACTGAATTATTTGGATAAATCCAACAGTCAGTAGAAATTTTATATAAATATCTAAGAGATTTCTTCTGATTTCTTCACTTCTTCCTAAGAGAAAAGTTAATTAGTGGCTTCCAGTTATTATGCACAGTCACTCTAAGTTGTGTTATGAAGTTATTTGCTCTTGCTATGTGAGCAGCTTCTTTGAATTTTCTTTTTCTCCAAAAAAAAGTAAACTTTGCTATTACATCATATAATATTCCCTTATTAGATATAATGGCAGCTACTGAGATCAATCAAGAATTGCCTTTATAAGAAGCAATAGAATTACACTGGAGAATAAAAAGAAGACTTGAGAGGCAATAGTAATTGAAATAAGTCATTTTCTATGATGATAAGAAAGCAATTTAAATAAATCTCTTGAAAAGATAATGTTTTAGTTGTAATGAATGCAACTGATTATGATAATAAAATATAAGAGTTTCTCATGGCAGACAAATACAAAAAAGTGACAAAAAACTCTATACTAAATACAGAAACAAAGTTACAGGTATTACTCAGGAAGAATCACAGCTAGTTCAAGTGACAATGGAAAAATAAATTAACTTCATATTTCAGCAAAATTTCTCATTTTTATGGTCTATCCAAAATTCACAAAGGTAACATTCCTTTAAAATCTGTGTTAGTTCTAGAATTTCATCTTGACAAAACTTGTCAAGATTTCTTAGCCCTTTAGCATATAAAATATTGTGTTTTGTCAACATGTCTAAGCAGTTTGTAGAATTAAACAAGAATGTGAAAATTAAAAGAACTAACAGCTTTGATGTAAAAAATCTATTCACAATTTATCATATGACAAAGCATCTATTGTAAGGAAAATATTAAATAGTGATAACAGCTTATAAACAGAATAATTCTTCCTATTGATAATATAATGGAACTATTAATACTCTCCATAATAACAACATTCTTTTAATACAACATGGAATGCTTCCAAAAAAATTAGAAAATGATTATGGGCTCACCACTGTCAATCTTAATTACAATATTTACATGGAATAATTTGAAACCACAGCCATAAACATTAATCTATTTAAAGTTTGACTTCACTATGTTGATGATATATTTGTTTTATGGCCACATGGTAAAACACTATTACAAACCTTTTGGACACATATCAACAACATATTCTCTTTAATTAAATTCACAACAGAATCAAAACAAGAACAAAAAATGTCATTCTTAGATATTCTTGTAAAAAAAGTACCTCATTGACAAAATCAAAACTATAGTTTCTAGAAAATCCATTCATACAGAGAAATACTTAGCATATGCATCAAATTGTACCAGAAACATAAAACATGGAATTATATTATCACTATGGAACAGATCAAAAGAAGTTTGTTTAGGAACCAGTGATTTGGAAAAAGAAAAGATCTACATGGAACAAACTCTCATGAAGAATGGTTATCCATCAATAGTCATTAAAACATTTAAATAGAAAACAAAAAGAACTACAAATAAAAAAAAATATTTGTATTATAGTAAATCCATCCATATAAAAATAGCAGATAAATTAAAGAAAATCTGCAATCAATATAACGTCAAAAGAGCATTTCAGTGTGATATCACTATGAGGAATTCTAATATCTACAAAGTCTAAACTTAAAATGCTGAAAAACAACAACTGCATCTATGGAATACCATAATGAATGTGGGAGAATATATGCTAGTGAGAATAGATGTCTCATTGAAAAGTCATTGAAAGAGCACAACTGATGATTAAGAAAAAAAGGTGTGTCTAAAGTATTAGACTATGTGTGTAAAAATGAAACATGTTCAATTGGGAAAATAAAAAAATATTGAATAGAGAGAAAAAGTTACAAAGAAGAAAATTTAAAGAAGCTTCTTATATGACAGTGGCAAATAACCATATAAAACGATATATTATGACTATACATAATGTCTGGAAGCCACTAATTAATTTTGTTCTTAATAAAAAATGGAGGAATCAGGAGGAATTTTGTAATATATATATATGAAATTTCTACTGACTTCTTTCTTTATGACAATGGCTCAGTTGATTAGAGCTTTACCATAATATTTAATATTCAAGAAGCTAAAAATCTAGGTTCATTTCCTTTGCTAATACTGTCAGTGGTCAGGCCAAACACACCTGGAAAATGATGAATAATATGACTTGAAACTTGTATATACTAATTTTTGTGTACTAACAGTTGAATGTAATTAGAAAATTTAAATAAAGTTTACAAATATTTTTAAAGATACTCAATATTTAATATTAGATGATGGATATAATCCAAACATAAAGTACAACCAAAATGCTATCATCACAAATCTTTAGGCAAATACTAATTGTATTACTATCCAAAATTATAATATCAACAACAATACCATATAAGAATATGATGAAAAGAATTGATTTTTATTTATAAACATCAAATAATTATTCTTTAAATGTAAAATTATAAAACTATGTGATTAATTATATTATATAAGTACAATTTTGCATAGCATTAAACTTACAATTGGTTTTATTTATGCTTGCTTTTAAACAAATGTAATGTTTATTTGTTTTTAGCGATTTAACAAACTTTTATTGCAGTAAGTAATCAGCAAAAGATATAATCCCAAGCAAATATTAACTAAATCAATTTTTTAATATCTTTATTGATTATTTCTTAAAGTAAAAGTGAGTTCATTAGATGGTAACTTAATGATCTACTTTTACTTTGCCAAAACATTTACATGATACTTTGAGTATATGACTTTTTACTATGCTTTATTACTTCTTTAATAAAGCTAAATAATAATGTAAAGTTAAAATATTCTCGTCCTAGTAAAGTATGTTTACGTCAGCATAAAATGTCAATTGTTTATAAATGAAAATATGAAAGTGGTAAACATTCTTTTTTTAGTTGGGGAATGGGAAGGAGGTACATTTATTTTTGAAGCTGATCTTTTTTTAATAATTTCATTTTAGAATTTATGTTTATTTTGAAACTGGATTTATTAATAAATTTTAAACATTTTCCATCGAAATTCTGTTATTAAAGAGATAAATATTTTTTTTAAAATTTATGTCATATAACTTTTTTTAAAAAAAAAAACAACTTGATTTATCGATCTTCTAATATATATATTTTATTAAAATATACTTATTTTAAAGTATAGAAATAATAAGAAGATAAAGTTACAGAATTTGAACAGCATTTCGAATTTGAAATCTTTTATTATTATTTTTAAAAATGGATATAAAAAAGAACAAATAAATATTTGTAATAAAAATATAAACAAACGCATATTTTTATTGCTTACATTTTAAAATGGCATTTATTCATTTTTGTTATAACAAAATATAGAAATAATAAAACGAAATGAAAAAAGGTCACTTTTATGGCTTTTCTTTGTTTAATAATAAATAACTTTCATATTTTTAATAATAAAGTTACAAGAAGTAATTATTATCATTTTGGTAAAACTTACAAATAAGGTTTTTTATATATAAATTTTATTGTTAAAAAAAGACAAAAAATACTAAATAATATTTTTACTGTTGTTTTTTTATTTTAAAAAAATGCAATTGTAAATGTATTGTTTTTAAATATGTAGATAAAACATTCAATGTGAACCTTATTTTGATTTAAATGTTTATTAACCAACAAATAACCCAACTACTTGAGCATTCAAATATTTAAAAAATATACATATTCCTTTTCACTAAAACATATATAAGATTAATATCTTTCAAATATCGTTAATAAACAATAAATTGACAATAGCTAACTGATTTCCAAATGTAATTCATATGAAAACAGTCCAAACTCAATAAACCAGTAGAATAATCACAATGTATTGCCAATCAACCTTTATAGAGTTCAATTCTTTTAAATAATCAAAAGGATTTATTTAAAATTTCTAGGCATATAAAAATCTCAGTCAGTTAAGCATGTATTTGCATTATTGTTTACTTAAAGATCTTAGACCAGAGTAAAAGGTGAAATTCATTTAAGGAATTTTTTTTTTTTATCTATTATAATTGCTTTGACTACACCTTATGGATATTAAAACAGACAAAGCTCTCCATACAGTTGTATCACTGAGTGCAAGACAGAGCAATCAATGGATCATCCATTGATTACTCTGGCTTCCACTCAGTGGCATTACTATATGGAGAGTTTTGCCTGTTTTAATAACAGTTATGAGCAAGCATAAGAAATGGTGATCATGTGATGTTTAGTGGTTTAATACCTTATGGATATTCTATGATTTATTAAGTTTTTTTAATGAAGTATCATTAAATATACTAATGACTATTATTCTTAACAAAAGACTATTAAGAAGATAAAAAGCAGATCTCCACAATACTGCTAAGCACATGGAAATAAACAGTATCTGAATCTGCTTATAAAAATATGATCATATAAAATCATTGGAGAGCTAATTATAACTTCAGTCAATTTTGTATTAAATGTTGTTTATTTTTTAATTTTGATTACTATATTTTGAATACACCTCATCATTCCTTCTACCTAAAAATAATCCACTAATAAATAATCTAATGATCAAATTTTTGCATCTCATGACTTAAACGCAGACACATGGAGCTTGCTCTTATTACCTGCATTCTGAAATAATCAGATCTAAATAATTTTATATACTGGTATATGTTTATTTTTTTATTTTATACTCAATTTTTAATTATTTGTTTTTACCTGTATGTTGTTTAGAAATGCAATTATAATTAGAAAACATTAATGTAAATAAACTTTTAACTCATTAATATAAATTGTTTTTCTTTTTGATTACACATTTCAATTTTATTAATAAATATGTATTGAAAATAACAGCAAGAAATGGAACATTCATTGATCTCACAGCATATTCAGTTCAGAAATTTATTAAAAATATAAAAACATAGATATTTACACTCTGCATATGTATGAGATCAAAATAAATAATAATAAAAATGTTTAAAAGCATAATCGAAATGAATTATGTCAGTTTGTGAATTTGAAAATATAAGTTTATAAATATTTAATAAAAAAAATGCATTAGTTAAAATGTTTATTAATAAATAATAATGAAGTTAAATGATTTTTGTAAGAATATGATTTATTTAAAAAAAGTTAGTAAATTTTGATATTTGAGTTCGAATATAAATTCATAAAAGTTGAGATTTGAGAATAACAAGCCAGTATTGAGTTTTAAGAATTTTGTTCTAAATATATTATTAATAATAGCGGGAATATTACGTGAAGCTTGAGTAGTAATGGCAGGTAAAGTACTACAATTTTATTGAATTGCCTAAATTATTTTTTTGTGTTTTTTTTTTTTTGTAATTTCTGGATTTTTTTTTAAAACTGGAAATCATCTCCGGACTGTTGAACTTTTACCGTCCAATATTATAAATTTTTACTTTTAACACAATATTTATTGGTGAAGTTTGTAGCTGCATGGTTTATATTAATTTAGTCGTGTAGTACCTATTGCATATGCACACATTATACTTTATTTAATATTAAGGGCATTATAGTGTTTACCTATATATATATATGTGTGTGTGTGTGTGTTATTAAAATCAGATTAAAAAAATTACATATAAGTGGTAGAGAATTAATTAAGATATGAAATGTATTGTTAAATTTAAAATAAATTTATGGGGTATTCAGTTGGCTAGTTGATTTATTATATATGAATTTTTAAATTATAAATTATATGATTAATTAAAAGTATTGGGTATTAAAACAAAGTTTATATACCAATTTAATGACCAGTGGTTATAGTGGTGTGGCTGCATATTTATCTGTAGGAATGATGAATGAAACTGATTGGGAATTTAATGATAGATGTAATGGAAGTTTAGTAAATTTTGAGTGATAAGCACTTAAAGAGGAAATGTTAGATAGTTTCTTCATCTTTCTAGTGAACTACTGGAGTCTATATTGGCTGAAAACATTTATTTATTTTTTTACCTAAGAAGCTACAGGTTGATAGTGTTGCCAAATTAATCTTGCTAAGGAAATCAAGGCATTTTAGTTCTAGGTACCAGAATTTAAATTTTTGGATAATTTGTTTGTTTGTTTAGTGGAATGTTAATAACTGTTCAGTTTTGTGGACAAGATTATAAGCTTCCCAGTAATTTATTTTAATTAAAAGAGTATGTTGCTTGAGGATGGAGTATGTGGCAAGACAATTGAGGAAGTTTTATATTTTTAACTAGTGTGGGTATATATGTTGGAGTAATGCAAGTAAATTTCTGAGAGTCTGGGCAAAGGATTAGAATATTGACAATTATATTTAATGTTCTTTAGATATGGATTATAAATAGGGATAAAATTAAGTGAGAATCTATTGTTAGTAGTGTGACTAATAAAAAATGACTACATTGATGAAATATTTTCATCATCTGAAATATCCTGTTTATATTCTTGGACTTCTATCATATCCTCAGAAATGTTAGTCTTTATTTATTAAGTTATTCTCTCAATACTTAAGCTGTTTTTTTTAATTTTATTTTTGCAACAAATAATTTTATTTTTAATTTCATATTTTCAAAATTTGTTTCTGCTATGTTATTTTGTATTTTATCAAATTAAAAACTATATATCTACATCAATTTAAATATGAAACAATCTAAATATAGTTCTATATTAATTATAGTATTTATATTTTTTGCTCCAAATAAGTGAAAAAATTATAATTTATACATATTGAACAAAAATAGACTTTATATTTTTCTAATTAAAAATATTTTTTTTCATTTTTATATAAATTACAAACTCAGCAAAGGATATATATTCAAGTTTTTTATTTTATTTTTATTAATGTATCTATCAATTCACTTCCACTACATTGCAACTATCTGTCAGTGAAAATTCTCAGACACTTTCTTTCACTATCCATGCATTTTGCAACAACCTTCATTTAACAGATCATTTAGAAATTTCAAATCTATAAATCTGAATGCTCATATTGACAGTTCAATAGGCAAAGTGTAATCTTTTTTATTACTAAATGGTATCTAGGTCCAAATATTTACATTTCATAATTAAATACGATTTCAAGATGCTTCCTATTAATATTTTCATAGCTAAAAGAATCAGATTTTTGAATTTAGATGATACCTATGGCTTGTGTGAAAAAGATGAAATTATTAGAGCACTTCCTATTCTACTACACAACACTTCAGACTAACAAAAACATCACCACAGCTATTTGACATTCAAGCATCCCTCTTCCTGTCTTAGTATATAGCATAAAGTGAGAATTTATCTTTAGCATTAGAAAAAATAACTATTTTTACTTATCTTTGTTCTGTAGTACTTAGATGCCATCTCTGTTTTAATATCCCCTCAAGTACATAGCAGTATTTTATTTCAAATAAAAATCAACAAAAATATAATAAGGGTCATAATCCTATCTCTCCCTGAAATATTTGCAACTAACTGGAGCTTGCTTACATTGCCTGCACCTTTATTGGGTAAAGTTAATTCTTGGGTCTTCACAATTATTGCACATTTATAAAATGTTAAACAATTTTGTATTTTTTGTTTGTACTTAATTATGAGGGAGAACCCAAAATAACCAGAATTGTTCCCTGGTGAGTGTGCCTGTTGTCATACATGCTTTTTCTGCTCTATACATTTTGTGGAAGATGTTCTCCATCAATCTTCCAAATGATGTTACAATGTGAAATTATGTTGCTACATAGCACTTTTTTGTAAAGTGCATTTCACATATTTATCAACTTTTTTAATGGCTGAAAAGTTGGGATAATATGAAATCCTGTTTTCTCTTAGAGAAAATGGCAGGGAAAACTGTTGTAATGCTTGAAACTGATTACAAAAAAGTAGTTCTGGAGAAAACACAAGTTTACAAATGGTTTAATAAAAGTGTCAACTTTATCACATCACAAAATAGTGTGGAAAGTGAAGTCCAATATCAAGAAAATGCTGTTTGTATTTTGTTACTCAAATGACATTTTTCTCTCAGAATTAGTTTGTAACAGTCAACATTTTATCTACAAGTTCTGAAATATTTGTATGACACAATAAAATGTAAATGTCTCATTTTGTGGCAAGGTGTAAAAGTGCTCGCTTTACCATGGAAATGCCTCTGCATACAAAGTCTTGAGTTTGAAATAATTTTTAATTAAATTCAGCATGACCCAGCTTATCTATAAGCCCTATTTGCTTGATCTCTAACCATGTGATTTCTTTTTATTCTCTCAAATAAATAGTACCTCTTTTTTTGCAGATGTAGAATTGGTGAAGAAAAAATCGACCGCAGGCATTAAAAGACCTCATTTTGTGTTTCTAGATTATATAAAAAAATGAAAAACACATTTAAACTGGTATATTGTATTAAATAGAGAGTTCTTTAAAGAAAATTAAATTTATAACACTTAAAGATAAATAAATATTTTTTATTATAAAATTTCTGTTATTCCCTCCTATATGAAATTTCTCACTTGTGTACCTATACAAAAAAATATAATTTAATTGTAAGTTTTTTTATCTATTCATGTTTTTGTAAACAATTTATTCAATAAAGATTATATTGAAATTAAAATGTCCAATTTCCTTAATATCTTTATAATGTGATTAATGTGGCTTTAAATATTACTGATGAAAACAGAGGTGGGAGTATTTATATTGAGTTATCTTCCCAAGATAGGAATAATAACAGTAATTTTCTGCAATCAAGTGGTAACACTTTGCCATCAGTAGAAATAGTTTTCATTGCTTACCATCAACTTAACATAATTTAATTCAAGCATCTTCACTTTGTTGTAAAGTTTAATGATGTTCACATTATTAAGATGTATTAAAATGTTCATTTCCATTAACATCTGTATATTGTCAATGTAGAGTAAAGATTATATGAGTATATAAGAACTATATATCAATTTCTTAAGCACAATCCTCACTGATTTTATTTTTTCAATAAGAAGATTTCACGAGTATTAATGTGTAATAAGAAATGTGAACTTAATCAGTGAAGTATTGAATAGTTTCACGCTCTCAGATCTAACCACTTTAGCTTCACCTATTTATATAGAAAGTAGGTTGAAGTAAAGAAGGTTTCTCCTCTTTTCTTTCAAAATATAAGCTTGTGGTTGAGACCTGTAGAGGTCCTACTATTGCATTTTTACGCGCATATTCTTGAGATTACAGCCTTAGTAAATATTAATAATAATTATTAAAAATTTGGATTAATTGCCTTAAACAATTTAATTTTTTCTTAAAACCATTATGCAAAACTTAACATTAAATTTTAAATATATTTATTTTACTTTCAACATAATTTCAAATATTTATTTCAATAAATTAAACATTAACAGAATCAAAAATAACTACCTAATTATACATACATTGAGAGCTTTAAGATATCTGCAGCTTTCATATATAAATAACATAAACATCTCACAGAAATTGGTGTTTAACTTCTAAACAGAAAAAATAAATTCCACTTTATTCAAATCCAGAAACTTATACGAAATACAAGTTTAAGAATAATAATTATAAAAATGAAGTTTTTAATCATTATTGAACAATGCAACATTGACTCAACATAATATTACCGAGGAAGAATCACTAAATATTCATTCATTCTAATAATTTATGAATGTCCAATATCTTTATTAATATGTAATATTAGAAAATTTACATGATTAATAAAGATATTGGACTTATGCAAGATTGTTAGAATGAATACTTAGTAATTATATCTTAGGAATATTAAGCTGGGTCCAATTTAATGTGGCATTTTTTACAATTATTGTGATTAAAATTTCATTGTTGCCCTTTGTCTTCCATATAAGTTTTTGAACTGTAAGCAAAGTAAGCCCATTTCATGTGAAAATTGCTAATATTATTTTAAATGACAGTTGGAAAGACCTTCACTCTCAATATATTTGTATAATATTTCACAATGTAAACTATATCATATTATATATTGTAATGGAAAAATAGTTCCACATGTAACTTTACTAGAAGGCACTACTAGATAATAAATCTAGACTGCTTTTTCAATAACAAATTGTAATTTAATATTATTAACTAGTATAAAAAATATCAAAGAAAAAAATTAAGTTTACTAGCAAAGTTACAATTATACAAAAATGTTGGGAATCTTAATTAATAATAAATCTTGAAGTAAAAGACAAGTTTACTTAGCATGACTTACATTTGGACATCTATTAATTTGACATACCAGTATTTTATATTTTATAATTCAAGTAATAGTAAATAATGAAAGAATTAAAATGAAATAATTTATTTTTAAAAAAATAAAATAATAATGTCATTGTAATAGTTACCAATATCTAAATTAATACATTAAAATCAACAAATGCCTGTATGATCAACAATCTGAGACATTGCCAAAATATACAAAGCCATGCTTGATCTTAATACCTAGTAACATAATGGCATATATACTGAGGGCTATAAAATTAAGCAATGGGTGAAATTCCTATTATATATAAGCTTAACTCTCTACTATAATATTCTAGGTAACAACATAGAAACAACAACTATTCTTAAAACTTTATAAAATATTTAAATATTATTTACAAAGATATAAGCATTATCCATACTTAAGAAACCATTCACTACAAAAACAAAGTCATTATAAAATAAAGTCATGGGAATGTATAACTGGAACTAACCAACAAATACCAAGCTAAACATCGAATAATGATATCTCAATTATCAATACATACAGCATTAATCAAATCCCATACATATAAAAGAAATATTTATTACTATTTAAATAATCATTATTTAAAATTATAAATACCATTAAATAACACAGATTATATTATTCTTAATCTGTACTGAAATATAATATTTATAAAATAAAAACAATCATTTATTACATCTGTATTATTTTTGAACATTATATTTAAAATATTTTGAAAATATTACTTGCATATAGCTTTAATAACTTATATACAATAATTAAGACAATATTTAAAAATTATCAAATTTATAAATAATTTATATAAATTAAATTTTTATAAATTAAAATATATTTAATAAAGATTTATAGATTGTTTTGTAGTTTTAACTTACTTACCAGTAGAAAATGTTAACATTTTTCTAATTGAAGATATAGCAGATAGTGTCTTTCATTATAATGGTGCTTCATTTAAAATAATAAATAGGTCTAAATGAATAGTCAAAATAAGAGTCATAGATCAATTTATAGATCAGATGACCCTATCTCGTAAGCTTGTCAGTTATAAACAGTGAGGATTGCCAATTCCTTTACAAGCTTTATGATAAATGCTTAGCCAGAGCAAGCACTTAAAATATCTTGTCAGGAACCCTCCCCAAACCCCTGTGCATGGTTTCGTGCTTTCGCACTCCTCAAAGAGGTGTCAGGGTAGGTTCAGACATTAGATCTAAAAATATCAATGAAGATATAGAAAAAATTATGATTTAGCAGCAACTGTTGATTATGAAATAATCATATTTATGATAGGTGAAAATATGAAGAAGTCGATTATCTATTTGAGTCCTGGTTTCCAAATTCTTGTGATAAATACTATTTATTTACCAATTCATTTTGAGAGTTTAAAATTCAATGTTTTCTTTTTTAATTCAACAGCCAACAATCAACAAGATCAAAACAGTTTTCTTGATAAGAAATCATTCTTGGATTCTTGCCAATAAAACAATAAGTAATGCTTCAGTCTATTTAAAACTATGTTTAAACAAATAATTGTCAATTCTTTAAAATTAATATTTTAAAATTAAACAATTAAATTTCTTTTTAAATTATCATTTAATAAAATCAAGTTTTATTTATAAAAAGAGTATATAATGCTTTTAAATAATAATAACAACTCAATGTTTTAAAATATCAATGGCGTCACACTTATAAATTAATAAAATTTCTATGCATTTTTTAAATTTATATCTCAATGCAATATATTCCAAAGAAATATACTATTTCAATATATATATATTATTAAAATCAGTCAACACTTAAACAATCCACAATGTCAATAACAATCAACAAGCTCAATCTGTTGTCAAGGCAACCCTCCTTATAAAAATAAAGATGGAATATCATCTTTATTTATGGTTCAATATATTTTCATTGACATTAAAGATTGCAACTTGACCACAGATATTGAAATTATTAATACAAAGAAGTTTGTTAGTATAACCTTTTCTGAATGCAGACCAATAAACAGTGAGTTTTAACATTACAAATTGCAATTCTAATTTTCAAATTGCACTCAATGTATTAGTTAATTAATAAAGGTATTAATGTTCAAGGCCAAATGGTTTATAAGTAATTATTAAAATCAGTGAACATTTAAAAAATCCCAATAACATTAACAATCAACAATCTCTATCGGTTGTCAAGGCAAACTCCTTTAATTATTATAGATGAAAATTCACTTTTATCTATGACCAATATGTTTCTATAGATACTAGATTGCAACTTGATTACAGAGAGTGAAATTTCTATACAAAGAAATTGCAATAAACGTATTAAGCAAGTAAATATACCCTGTTCTGAAAACAGTTTAACAAATAGTCAATTATAACTTTCAAATTGCACTCTAACCATATATCTATTTATATATTAAACCTAATAATGCTCAAGGCTATATATATATATATATATTATATTTTTTTTATATATATATATATATATATATATATATATATATATATATATATATATATACATATTATAAATATTTAAAATTTTAATGAGATTCAGTGAATTTTTTATTATTATTTTGAATTCAGCTATGATGCAAATGAATTGAATAAACAATCAATTAAAAACTAGAGCAGCAAATTGAAATTATACCATTGAGCAACAGTATTTTATTTGCCTTATTTTTTATAAACCAAAAGAATTTCCATTTATAATTAATTGTTTTCTTGATTACATCTAACTAAACTCAGTATAAAAATACACAGAAGATTATTAAAAACTTTAAATATTTATATCTATAAATCTCTAAAAAAATGTAATTATATATATATATATCAACCATTATCAATACACTGCAGGATGAAAGTCTCTCCAAGTTCAATCCATATTTGTCTATCTTTAGCTTCTCTTTTCCACATCACCCCTGCACACTTTCTTATTTCATCCATCCATCTCACATGTGGTCTCTTTCTGGGTCTTTTACAATCTCTTGGAATCCAGTTTAAAATTTCAATTGTCCATCTATTATCATCTCTTCTAACAATATGTCCAGTGCAACTCCACTTTAATCTTTTAATTTTTTCAATGAGGTCAGTAACACCTGTTTGTTCTCTTACCCATACATTGCATTTTCAATCCCTTTTTATCACTCCCAACATGCAACTCTCCATACTTCTTTGAGTGGTCTGAAGTACTGCTCTTCTATTAAGTGTCCAAGTCTCAGATCCATAAGTAAGCACTGGCAAAACACATTTATTAAAAACCTTCCTTTTCAAACACATAGGCATATTTCCTTTCAGTATCAAGTTATTTCTACCAAAAGCACTCCAACCAAGTTTAATTCTATGATTAATTTCATCCATTATATTTCCATCTGTATTAATAATCTGACCAAGGTAATTGTAACTGTTAACTTCTTCTAACTCATCATAATCAGTCTTTATTTTTATATTTTGAGAAAATCTATTAAACATTACTTTAGTCTTTTTAACATTTATCTTTAGTCCTACTTTCCTACTTTCATCTGATAACTCCTGCAACATTTCCTGTAGCTCTAAAGCATTATTTGCAAAAATAACTACATCATCTGCAAAATCTAAATGACTTAAATAATCTCATTTACTTTTACTCCTTTAGCTTTCCATTTTAATCCATAAAATACTTCTTACAGTACTGCTGTAAAAAGTTTTGGAGATATGGAGTCACCCTGCCTTACACCTTTTTCAATGTTGATTTCCTACTATAATTATGTAACCTAATTGTTGCTATTGCATTTTCATAAATATTCTTTAAAATATGACAATATCCTGGATCTACACCTTGATGATCCAATGCTTTAATCACTGAAGAAATGTTTATAGAATCAAATGCCTTTTCATAGTCTACAAATCCTAAGCATAATGCAACTCATCTTCATTTGTTCTTTCTATAATTTCTTTCAATATCTGGATACGATCTATTATACTAAAACCACTTTTAAATCCAGCTTGTTCTCTTGGTTGGTGGAAATCCAGTGTTTTCTGTAGATGAGTTGTAATTATCTTAGTACAAATTTTGTATAAAACTGATAAAAGACTGATAGATCTGTAATTTCTAATATCTTCTTTATCACCTTTTTTAAGTATTAATATTAATACTGCATTCTTCCAATCATGTGATAGATCTTTATCATTTAGACATTTGGTATAGAACTTTGCTAAAAAAAATTCTATTTCTTCACCTGCTTCTTTTAATATATCAATTATAATTCCATCATTACCTGGAGCCCTCCCTTTCTTTATAAATTTAATTGCATATCTCACTTTCTCATTAAAAATTCTGGGCAATTTGGAAGATATTATAGGTATAGGAGGCATTTTTTCTTTATTACTATATAATTCTTGATAGAAGTCTTCTACACATTTCATGATGTCATCTGTCTTTTTAGTAATAATGCCATCTTTTTTTTATTGCAGATATAAATTTCCTATCAATACCAAAATGTTGATTTACACCTCTTTAGAATTTTATTCTCTTCGACAGCTTTCCTTGCTAGTTCACAATTATACTTTCTTATATCATTTTCAACTCTTTTCCACACCATTTTACAAAATTCGAGATATTCAACTTTTTTTAATCCATCATTGTTGTATATCCTTGTATTCCTTCTTTTCTTCATAAATTCTCTAATAGAAATTTTATTGGGCAATTGCTGCTTTTTTCTACCAGCTATCTTTGTTGCAGTTTTTAAAAGTGTATCAGTTATTTTCCTATTAATGTCATTCAAATCTGAATCATGTTCAAAATCAATATATATATATATATATATATATATATATATTGTAAACTCCACCCGCGTACAACCCTTATTATCACATCAGTTGTAAATATTATTTTCTTAAATAATTTTGTCTCTCTAGTTTTGCGATTAACATGCCATATCTTATATCAAACCTAATCAGCGATGAAATCACTTCCTGTATTAAATTTATTAAAACATTTAATCTTAAAATTATGTATTTCAGTTAATCAAATATAATCCACTTTATAACCACCTGTCATTGGATTATTACTTATCATTTCCTAACAACATATATTAACATTTTTCTCAAAAAATTTCATATTATAAAGTTTTATTTACTGCAAAACTCTGACTTATGTCTTCTCTCATTTTAATACCATACCAAAATTACCTACAGCATTTTCATCTTTCATTTGTTTTACAATTTCAATCTCCCATATGTAATTTAAAATGTTGTTTGCACAATAGTCAACAAGCCCATGTACGCATACTTTAAATCTTCTATAACTTCATCACTAGAACTTGTTGAGGCATAAACCTGAATTATCTGCATATTTCAAAGTTGTTAAAACTAATCTTGCACACCTCTGTCTGATACATTATCAATCTCTCATGATATTGTTTCTTTCATTTTTATTTATCAATGGTCCTATCCGCCCATATTTTTCAATGTTGTACCTTTGTAGTGAATATGTCGACTTTTTACGAATCAATAATTTATTCACCTTTTCTTAACTTCACAGAGTCCAATAATGTCCCATTTAATATAGAACGTTATTCTTCTAATTCTTTTGATCTTCTTCACTTGAAAGTATTTGATTGCGGAAACTTAAATAGTCGACATCAAATGGTATTAGGTCTGCAATCGGATTCACCAGCATCTTTCCGCCTTCAGCCTGTTTCATGCAGTTGGTGACTTTTAACCTCCTAGGAATAAAGACCGCAGTTGTTTTGTCTGTCATGATTGTGTGTAGAAAAAAATATTCTTAAACTTGGAGGTAAAGCCAATAAACTCACCACACTGGCTAATACGTGTTGTCAAATGTATCCATGTTCATGTACTATATGAATAAATACACTTATTATTGTCAGCTATAACGACAAGAATGTATGGAATGAACGTGAATTACCCTATCGTGTTCCTTCAAAACCTCCAAGAGAATCAAAGGTCTCCTTTCAATTAATAACAAATTCCTTTCTTACAAACTCCTATATATATATATATGTGGTATGATTTTTTTTATATATAAAATATGAGCGTATTAATTTTTATATTTATGTGTTTAAAAAAGGATGATTTGTATTTTTTAGATTATCTTTAAGAGTAATATAATTTATTAAGTAAATGATC
>JAQFVV010006312.1:0-113528 GCA_028023455.1 Epiperipatus broadwayi | reverse complement strand
TGCAGCAAGTATTTCCATTACAATATATATATTGTGAACGAATGAAAGTAAACGAAGTAAATATCTAAAAATGCTAATGATAATGCTAGTTGATGATGATTAACCTGCCAAAATGTTAGTCATTATTTTAACTGAATTGAAAAAGTCATACAATGTAAATAAAAAGTATTCTCTGCCGGTAATCACTCTTACCAGATATAAATAATAAATCACTGTTATCACCAATAGAAAATTAACTAATAGTAAATATAAATTAATCCAAATAAAGTAGAAATTATAATCAACACTTCTTACCTAAAAGACTCCTTTGGGATTAAAAAAACTTAACTGATTGTAAACAAGTATATCCAAAAAAAGAAATGAAATTGAATTCTAATATTAATTGTATATTTTAATGTATTTTGCCACAACTTTTTTTAAAACTGCATACATCTTTTTTTTTTATAAGTTAGAGATATTATCGTCTAAAAAAATATGAAACGAAAATCTAAAATATTGAACGTAGAAAAAAAGATGGTAATAAAAGCAAATGAAGGTACTGAAATAGCAGAGCAAATTAATTGAACCAAAACTGATAATATAATAAAATAATATACCAATGCATGAAATAATTGAAAATAGCATATATTAATAGCTTTAGGATGATGTCTATAAAATATTGAACTGCAGAGTTTGTATTGCACAAGTTTATTGCAAAGTATCCATTGGGTTCACCTTTTTTCTTTTAAACTCCTCAATTCTTATTAACAATTACAAAAGCATGAAATGGTGGGTCTTGTGAAAATCTGTGCTCATATACCCTATAAATTACATATATTGATACAGGTATATAATAAGCCTGTATTTCAGTTATTACATAGTAGAGATGTTTGCCCATCCCTCGTATATGTATTAAATGGATTATTTCCTGTACATGAGGGGTCAGGTTAACTTTAGGTCAACAAGGGTGTGATGAGAATCTCAGCCTCATGGTAGTCTTTGAGCGTCCCATCATCAAATTTGCAATTGGGTGGATGGTTAGAGTGTGGAGTGTATTGAAGCCTGTCCATTAATGTATGAAGATTGGCTATCTTAATATATATCTGAGCACTTATTGCATATATGTGTAAAGATGATTATCTGAACCAACTGATGACTGCTGGTTTAGCATGAAATCGGGATACAGGTGATTATTTATTTTTTCGACATATATGTATTCAAGTGTATCAGTGTTGTGAGATAGAGTGGAGAGTGGTGGGTCGTGTGAAAGTCTGTGCTCATATATCCTATATATCACATATATTGATACAGGTATATAATAAGCATATATTTCAGTTATTACATAATTAACTTAATTGTCGGTCCTTTTTTTTTAAATATATTTTTTTCAAATTTCTTTGGCAAACCATTAGGTGCTTACTTTTTTATATAAATGTATTACAATAAATTTTAGACTAGTCACAATATCTAATATTATAAAAACCAAATCCTGATTATAAAAAACAGTTGTAACAATACAGGAAAATACATGGAAAAAAAATTTAAATTACTTGGTTTTTTAGATATATTATTTTATTAATGCGTATAAACAAGTCATTCAATGTACACATAATCATTATGTGAGACGGAATAGACTCATTATCATTTTGTTGAAAACAAAGAAGCTTATCTATTATTGTTTTCTTTCTTCTTTTTTTAAAAGATATGTAGCACTTTCTTTTATCAACTAATTCAAATTATGAAAGAACTAAAATTTAACTAAGAATCGTTCTTTAAAAATGCCGGCATCTTCATTAGATTATTCTAAGACTATTCCATAGTTCAATCTGGCCTGCATTATTGTATCCCTAAGCTAGATTTACAAGAGAAATAAAAAAAAATCTTCAAATTTAAAAGCTAGTATAATAGTCTAAAAAGTTCTATTTTTGGTTTAAAAGTGATCAGAAAAATAATATTACTGAATGACATGATTTCTATTTTCAATGTTTAGCTTTTTATAAAAAAAAAATATTCAAAAAAATTTCCATTAAAATTTTCAATAATTAAATCTACAAGTCTGTAACAATCTTATAATTACTATATATAACTTTTTATAGTAGATATATGTTAATTTGTGAAAATGTGTAGAAAGTTGTGATATTTCCAGTTTTACATATTTGAAGTATTCATATCCGACTCACAACTCATATATGCTAGAGTAATAGACTAAGAACAGATCCATTTTTGGGGTCATGTAATATTACTAGATGATATGATTTTAATTTGCAATACTAATTTTTAATTGCTTGTTTGTCTGGTTACAACTTGATTGATATTTATCATGAAAAATGCATGGATAATCCTGTTAAAACTTTCAATATTTATATATGTAAGACCCATAAAAATTTTCTAATTGTGTGTGTATATAGATATAGAAAGGAGTTTACTGTTAACTGAAATGAAACCCTTTAATTTTTTTGAAGCTAAGTAATTATTTACAGATTAAGAAAACAGGGAGAAACTAATCACTAACATAATAAAAAATTGTAGTGAGTTTATTTGATATTTTTTTTGGGTATCAGACCTAAACACAGTTTCCTGATGGTACTTAATTAAAATGTCAACTGAATTTTTTGAAAACAGAGTGAATGTATATGTGAACATTTTTTTGAGATAACTAAAATCATAAGAGACAGAAATAAATTATAGACTTTTATTCCAAGAAAATGCAAAGTCGTCAGTCAAGGTAGTGGTAAGTAACCAAAGACAGAATATGTAAACATCTCTCAATTGCAGACCTAGGCTATCATTTGATGTGATATTTTATTTAGGTATTAAAATTATAGATAAGTTTTGAATGAAGGAAGAATACACAAATTAAAATAAAAACTTGTTAATATTAAATGAAACTTTGTTGTACTTAGTAAAATTAGAAGGAAAGGTGAAAAAATAATTGATTTGAAAAGCAGCCATATACTTTATTATAAAAATATAAATATTGGACACACAAATGGAGTGAAACTTATTATAATAAAAAATAAAACAGCAACATTGTAGAGATTTATGATATATCAGAGTGACAAAATTAATTATTCAATTTAATGGAAGATACTAAATACAGATATTTCAGGTGAATATTCCAACAAGTTCTTATTGTTATGAAGGACAGAATTTTTATATAGATAAACAAAATGCTTTGGTTTACACCAAACAACATTTTTAAATTGTCAAAGGAGACTTTGAAAAGCGATTGAAATAAAAAAGGACACAGACTCATGGTATTTACAGAAAAAAAAATGTATCTTATGAATTCTTTTTTTAAGAAAATGCTGAATAGAAATGGGAATAAAAATATTAAAATAAAGATACAGTAGAACTCAAAATAAACTTTAAAAAAAAAAACCTCAACTAAATAATAATGTTGAATAGTTTTTCAAAAAATAAATAAATAAAAAATTATAGCAATAAATTAACTTAAAAGAATATATAAAAATACCTTGATTTGATTATTAATATAGATTTAGATGTAAATATTATTCATGAAATTAATCATAGAATTAAATATGGATGAATTGCTTTTGGTAGAAAAACTTAATATGAATAGAAAATATGCCCATGCGTTTGAAAAAGTTTAATAAATGTGTTGAATCAATGCATATTTATAAATTTGATACTTGGGGGCTTAATGAAAGAATAATACGGAGACTTCAGATTACACCATGATGTTTAAAGAGTTGTAAAGTCTAACAAAATATCACACCAAATATAGGTGAAAGAATAAACATATGTTACTGGGAAAGTCAAGAGACTAAAATTGAGCAGGACTGGATATGTTGGTGAAGATGTGATAATATATAGAAAACTGAAATTTTAAACTGAATCTCAAAAGATTTTAAAGTTCTAAAAAGAGATTACAAGTGAGATAAAGTTTTCATGCCTGTTGTGGACAAAGTTGGAAAAGCTGAATAAAACATAGAGATCTTTGTCATATCGAAAAGCTAAACATAAATTTTTTTTACCCGTACTCTTTAATAATAATTTCAAATAAAATAGTATACATAGTGTATGTTTATTATATATAAATATATTAATAATTTTTAATTATTTACTTATTTAATTGCAAATAGATTTTAGTTATTTTTATAATATAATAGAATAATGTACATATTTATTAATTTAATTACATATTTATTAATTTATTTAGTTACTTATTAAATGCAAAACTTTAATATTTATTCAATTTTTATTTTATTAAATAAATTTATAATAATCATGAAAATTAAATAATACTGAAAATTTAACATGTAATTAAACAAATTAGTTATAAATTTACTTATAATTAAGTTAATTATGTACATTAAAATAATATAGTATAAATATATCAAAATTTGTTTAGTAATTTTATAAGTAAATTTTTAAAATATTACATATTGATAAAGTCAGATTTATGTATACATATATATGTATATGTATGGGTATACATATATAAACACATGTTATATATAGAGCTCACAAATAAGCTCTTAACAAGCTTTGCAGAATATCCATATAAAGAAATATATATTAAATAATATATATATAAATAACAAACTAACCAAAGGAAAGTCTTTTTTTGTTTATATATATATATATATGCATACTCAACGAAAAATACATTGAAAAACGTTATTTAATTTGTTAAAAGATAAAATGCATAGATATTATATTTGTGACATTATATTTGTGAGTGTATACAATCAATTAAGATAATACATTTATATTTTACATATATGAATATATATATGTATGTGTTGGTTAGGGTGTTGATATAAAAAATATATATAAAAAATGATTATAATGTAACATAAAATTAAATATAAATTTTGAGATCAAAAGTTATAGAAATGTAGATGGGAAAATATGAATTAATATATATGTCTGAATTCAAATTTGCATAGTACTTTTTTGTTTGTATGCATAAGGAAGTAATTTCTTTCTTCTTTAGGTAAAACTCATCATAATCATAGCACTTAGCTTTAGGTTATAAAGCAGAAAGAAACCACTTCGTCATGCATATAAAAAAGCAAATGAACAAACGTAGCAAATTTGAATTACAAATACAAAAACGAAAGGAAAATCAATATTATATATATATGGATATATCCCTATACAAATATTCTCAACTAAAGAATTATGAAGAGGCACTACTACAACAGTCTTTATTAAGTAATCTGTACAGATTCTAATCCGGTGAAGATTCATTATTTACATACATAAAGCAGAGATAGTATTACTTTATTTAAGTATATAAAATAATCGTAGTTAAAGAATAGAAGGGCTGGAAAAAATAAACACAATAGAATAGAGAAGTTGACTATATAGAGGAAAGATACTGAAATTACTGGTTATATACTTATGGATTTTTTATGTGTAATTATTAATGTTTGATGTCTAGATATAAGCAATTTGTTCAATGAAAGTGATTGAAATAGACTGCAGAAGACCAAATTATTCATTTTATTTATCAAAATTTAAAATTTTAATTACACATTATAAAACAACATCATTTATTAATAAAAATAAATATGTTTGTTATGAAAACGCATGTATTCATACAATTCAATATTCATTTCACAATTTAATAACATAATATTTAATAGCTATAAATTATCAAGTCATTAATAATAATAACATTATAATCCAGTCTATTTCAATTTTAAACATAAGCAAATTAATTTCAGAAGAAGCATGAAAGTAAATTGGATTATAAGATGATTTCAGATTTTTAATTATTAAATGTTTCGTTTTTATTTATTGCTATAAATAAAAAAAAAACAATGTTGAAACCTTAGAAATTGTCTTGCAAGTAAAATGCTAAAATATTTTTAAATAATTTAACATAAAAAAATGAACAAATAAATAACAATAATATTTAATCTTTATGATGTAAACAGAATCTATATCACTTACAAAAACCATATTTAAGGTCAGCACAAACAAATTTTTAGAAAATAGTATTTATTCATTTTATATGTATAATCCAACCAAGATGTGGTTTTAGAACAATGGATTTTATAGTATTGCATCCAGCAGGTAATGACTTTATGATCTTTCCATTATATTTTTAAAGTTTATGGAGTAACATTTAATAAACTTTTAATGCATTATGTTGTGTCAATATCTCCTACATACAATAAAATAACAGCTCTATATTTGGTTAACTTATTGCAGTAGTTATTTTTCTGTAATGAAATATCTACCTTTTAATTTGTTAAAATTCAGTAGTAGCACATTGAAGCCAGTACTGAACCTAACCATCTAAATCAATCTTTTTACTCATAAAATTAATAAGGGATTTTAATTTGCATTCAAAGAATTATAACATCCAAGCTAATTGCTATTGAGCATTTTTCTTTTAATTGATTGATAATGAATTTAACATTTTTAAACATTAATTATCAAAATATTCATAAATTGTACTCATTATATTAAAAACACTCTGTAGGCAATCTTTTGAACTAGAAAAAATAAAATACTCATCAGCAAATCATAAATATAAAATCCAAGAGAATGAATGTTTTTCTTTTTAATCGATCTTGAAATAAAAATTTATCGTTAAACCTATATCATATCCTATTCCTTATTTGTTAAATCTGCCTATAAACAATTATAAGTATCACTGTTATAAAAATTGACAACAGTATTGGTGCAAGTATTGATTCCTGTTTAACATCAGTTTTCACTTCAAATGTCTCAGATTTTCCACCTGTAGTATTCCAACATGTTTTTAAACAAAATCATTGCCAATTAACTGAGTCTAATGCCTTAACAAAGTCAATTAAAATATAAAAATCACTATTTTGCTCATAACACTTTTTTGCATTTACCCAGTACAAGAACCATATCTATAATACTTTTTGATTCTCTAAAAACACTTTCTATTAAACATTTATCTATGACAGGAATTTTTGAAAGTTATATACTTTACATACTAAATTTCCACAGCCATTAACCACTAAAATTGCTCATTTTAAATTTTAGGATCATCAGGTTACTAAAGTATGGAGTTCTCTTAAGTCCTATTTTTAATGCAACTATCATTTTTAACATTAGAGCATACTAATCTGCACATCAATATGTTCTTGTAAAACCTATTGTGATACAACATTCTATATTCTGATTTCTAACTATAAAGTAATCTACTAAATACTTATGTTTGAATGTGAATACATCTACAATTCTTCATAGCAATTTTTGCATCTAAACATAGTTTTTGTGGTAGTCAATTATTATATTGTGCAAAAATTTAATAACATATCATTTGAATATACAACATCAATATCATTATTTCCAATACTTTTTGGCCAAAATCAAATATTTATACAAATAAATTGGTATTGATATAATAATGCTATTCAATAAGGAATAAAAACTTTTTATGAGTTTTGTGAATCCAATGTTGGAACATATGTGCTAATAGAAGAGCATTCGACACCATTAGCCTTTCATTGATAAAATAAGAAATTTCAAGAATGAAAGATACTAAGCAAGAGTTTGCAACAAATCCAACACTGTGCATTGAATTTCTTTTATTGATTGATCTGTCCTTCCAAATAATTTGTAGCTTATCTATTCTATTAAGTCTTCTTTTTCTGGAAAATAAGTTTTATTAAAAGATCCATATCAGTCTTCATTTTTAATAGACTCTTAACCACCAGTCTGTTAAAGAATTGTATCAAGTAAAATTTATACATTCGATGTAATTATAGTGAAAACAAAATCTGACTTAAAATACCTTTAGTACTACCATTGCTTCCTCATTTATCACTATTATTGATAATATCATTACTTCTACTTTTTAATGAGTAATCTATCAGGCTTATGACTTGTCAAACTATGATGAGATAGAAAATTTAGACTCATTTATATGCCTCTTTAATTTGTATTATGCAATGAATCTCTAAATAGGATTAACCATACACTCTTTGCTCAGCTGATAATTCCAATCTCCAATCTTGTTCTAACTTGATTCATAAATGACTGGATTGCCTCAGATAAAAGATTACAACTAAGGACTATCATTTTACTAAACTAGTTTCTGTTACTATTAACTCTTAATTCTTGAGAGCTTGAGATTAAAAAAAAGACTAAAAATATAAAATTAGAGTCAGAAATGCTCTACATATAGTTAAAGAATGAAACTGTGATTTGCACAAAATACAATTCCATTGTTACAATTAGTAAAGAAGATGCTTTTATGGTATAAGAGTTTTGTGGTAATTAAAATAAACTTAAGTATGTAAAAAAGGGAGATAAAAAGACTCACTGAAAACAATTCTATCCTCCAATGTAGCAGGAGATATTGTTGGCTGGTCTCTGAGTTTATTTTTGTTTATCATAGTTAAGTTTCATATCAGAATGTAATTCCATTATCTATTGGTAACCTGGGCATAGCTATATGGTGCATTCAAATGTTAAAAGCAAGTAGTAAAATGCTTATCTACTACCAGGATTGTTGTAATCACTACTAAAATTAGGTAGATATCTAAGCACAGAGCCAATAAATAGTACAACATTGATATTTAAAAATCACACTTATATAAAGTAGATGTTTTGTAAAAGATAATCAGTTTTAAGTTTGTTTGTTTTTTTACAAAATATTTGATCTTTAATACTAAGATTGAAAATTTTTATTTGGGATTGGTGGAAGATATAAGGAATTGGCTTTTTTAAAGATGCAAAATACTTTTAGTGCCATTTCGATCCATCAAATAGGTGCCTTTCTAAAACAGAGATGTTACTACAATAAATTTTAGAAAATATTTTTACATTTGTGATTGCTTTTCAGTAATCTGACATTTATTGATTATCTTAATTTTATATGGATGGTCATACAAAATAATAAAGCGATCTTAAGGTATTCAAAAAAGGAAGTAAATAATACAGGAAATATCAAATTTAAATTCAGGTTTGGAAATTATGTTTGCATGGAGTTCTTCTAATCATTATATGACTAAATTTCTTCAGAATAGAAGTTAGTAACTGTACAAAAAATTTGATCGTATTAAGATGTCCAGAGTAGGGAGTAAACAATCTTTGTCATTTCTCTTACTAAATTTTCTCTTTTAAAATATTCATATACCATTTATTTCAAATCATCTGTACTTTTCAATTTTATTTAGTTTTTTAATCATATTTTACTGAGACGTTTTTTACTTGATATATCTTTTTCTTACAATATTTAATCTTTTAAATTAATATTAACAAATCTTTTATGGTATAAATAATATAAGCAATAGCCATTAGAAGCCACTTGCAAATAATCGTTCTGACCTCAGATGGAAATAAAAAGTCTAAAGAAGAACAAATAAAAAGTTAGAAAATAAAAAAATTGAATCAGAATTGTTGTTCATATAAATAAATAATGAAGATGTGCTTGTATCAACATACAATCCCATGACTTCCATAACTGCATAGATGACCAATGGCATGAGAGTCTCAAAATGACTGAACTTTGCACTAATCTAAGAAACTGAATATAGTAAGATAAACAAGAATGGAAAAAAAATGATAAAAATAATGATGAGAAAGTTAGTTATAAATATAATAAAAGTTATTATTAAAATAATATTTTAAAGTGATTGGTACTTAAAAAATGAATTACCATTTAAATGGTTTTCTATAAGCTATGAACAATTCCTCATTTTAGTACCATCTGCTATAGCTTAAATAACCACTGATTTCCAGATACTTTAATGTATTTAAATCCTCATCCTCAAATTAGTATTAAATTTTTATTTTTATTAATGGGGCTTTGAGATTTGAAATTGGAATCATCTTATAATCATTTATGCTTCAAACTTAGAGTAAATGTAAAGTAAAGAGTTGCTCTTGATTTATTATATTGAGCATGGATAATTAATTGCTAGATTTCTTATGCAAAAACCTAGGTTTTTTAACACGATGAAGGCAATGAAGCTTATTTGCATGTCAAAAGTTAAAAAAATATGTATCATTTCAAAAGTAAGTTCCAATGAAATCTCTCCAAGACTGTAAATCAGGCCAATTGTAATATTTGATCACAATTCAGCACATAAACACATCCTATTGTAGCTATAACAAAATATATTAAATTTGCTACTGCTAATATTTTTTTGAGACATGCAATAACAATTAGAAATATTTTACATCAATTTTAGTTTTGTGGTTATAGAAAAAACAATTTATATTGTTTTAATTTTTAAAAAAAATCAATAACATTTGAATATTTCTGTGACATTTGAAAAGAAAAATTAACAGGAAGTATTAGTTCTCAAATGGAGAAGTCCCTGAACTAATGAATAATAATAATTAACTTTCTAAATGATTTTATTGAAGTTGGAAGATTTATTTGTTAGTTGGGATGTTTGTTTGTAAACTTTTAAATCATTTTAAAGTTAGGATGTGATTTTAAAATTGAAGTTTAATAAATTTAAATTCAATAGAATTGCTTGAACTTTGCTATGTAAATAATTATTATGAGGCTTATCCATATGGGACTCTAATATTGTCAGTAAGTCAACTAGATTCTTAGATATGAAACAGAAATCAGGAAAATATTGAATATTTTGATATCAAATTTAAAAATTCTTCTTAGAACTTTTATTTGTTTTAAGAAAGCCTTGTGAGAGAGTGATATAGATATTTTATTGGGCTCTCAATTTAAAAACATTTTACTAACATTTTATAATCAAGATTTAATAGAGTTACATTTAATATAATTTATTGAAATTTTGTACATTTTTTCAAATCTCTAGGAAAATAATAGGACACATTAATATTCTAAATAGATGTTTTACTTTCTTAGATATAGAAAAGTGGAGGGTATTGAATATTTTGATATCAACTTTAAAACTATTCTTAGAACTTCAATGATTTATGTAATTTTCACGATTTTCTTGATTGAAATTGTAAGTTTTATTTAAGTAATAAGAAAGTTTGTTTATAATATAGTTTTGTTAAGTTTGTTAAAAAAATGTTTTGTATGCATATTAAATATGATATGTAAAGAGTATACATATTAACTTACTGCAAAAATATCTGGTGATATATACCCACTACAAGTGTAAAATTGATTTAAAATAAAATTATCCATATTAAGTGAAATTTATTTACAATATAGTTTTGATAAACTTTTTTTTTAAAAAAAATAAAATTTCATATTATATCAAATGCCTTTTACTTAAAAGTTTTTATATTTTTTAAACATTTATATATATTATTATGTACACACATACTAAATGTATTTAGTGGTATATATATATATCAACTATGTCAAATCAGTTTAAAGTACAATAGTTTTATATTTTTATTTACTGTGCTAATACTAAAAAGTTAAAAATAATAGAGATAAAAAATTTTTTAATATTAAATGCTTTTATTTACCATGCACTAAAAAGAAAAAAAAAGTTTCTTCAATCACAATTAAAGTTTTTAAATTTAACATGAAATAAAAGAATGGGAGGTGGGGCTCTAGAATTTAATCAAATCAATCTTTATGTTTATAACATAGATTAACATAATTAATTTTTGAATCCTCCCTTCCTCATTCTTTTATTTTAAATTAAATCAAAAAACCCAATTGTGATTGAAGAAATTTTTTTTTGTCTTTTTAGTGCTCAGTAAATAAAAGCATTTAATATAAAAAAATTTTTTTATCCCTATTATTATTTTTAAATATGAGTCAAAAGTCATTTAATGCAGTTTAAATAATACATATTAGCATCTTATCTTTTTCATAATAGCAAAAACTTATCCTATGTTTGAATACTAAACAGTTTATTCTACTTCAATTATTAAATAAATTTCTGAATCAGTTTGCAACTTTTTTAAAGAGGGAAAAAAGAAAATAATAATATTGTTTTGCTAATTGTGAACTATTGTGTTTTTAGATGAGTTTGAAACTCAAACTTAATTTGGGTGTTTAATTGTCAAACTTCTTTAGTTATAAAGTGACATATTTCTTTTAGTTTTTTTAATCACTGTTCTGTTTTTCACATATTTTAACCAAAGAACTATTATTTTTAATAATTCCTCACTTTGTTTTTACAACTTTGCATTATTTATTTCAACAACTAAATATATTTTAAGTATTTTTTTAATTCCATTTGAGTACAAAATTGTTTACCTAGTGATCTTTTTTTAACAGTCAATATTTTTAGTTTATTAATAAATATCTTTTAACCTGTAAATAATTTATACATATTATTTACAAGATCTTTCTTATAATAATTTTAAAAATTGAATATTGAAATATTTAATAACCTCCTTCAATGTCAGTTACTAAATATAAGCAATGTCTGACTGATATTTCTGAAGAAAGAGATTACTGATAAGTAGATACTTAGCTAGAAATCAATTCAAAATCCTTATTGCTCTTTAGCTAAATTTTTTTATAATAATCTAAAAATTCATGTCTTTATGTAATGATTTTTGTCCTTTTTGAAAATTGTATAAGTTTTTAGCAGCAAGATTTTTCTTATATTTATCTATATATGTTAAAACAGGCAAAACTCACTATATATAAGCATAAGAGGAGGTGGTCATGTGATGTTTATTGGCTTATCTATATATGTGTGGGTGTGTCTGTCTATCCATTCATCTGTCTGTCTGCTTATTTATCTATTTGATTCATTTATTTATCTATTTATTTATCTATTTAGTTATATATCTTTCTAGATATCTACTTTTTTCACACACCATAAAGCAGATGAAACTGTAAATATTGTATGTATCAACAAATATAAAATATCAATAAATATAAAATATCTTTTTTTACTACAAAAAGATGCGATGATATTTATCAATTGCTTCCCAATTATAGAAATTAAAATATTTTTAGTATCTGAACAATGCTATTAAATGTAAATTTTCATAGTCTCTTCTCCCCACCTCCTAAAATCTCAATTCACAAAACATTTTCTCTTTAGCCAAAAACTATTATCTTAATCAAATTTTTATATCTTTATTTATCAATAGGTTCTCTCTTCTCTTAGAAAATATTATAACATTTTAGCAGAATGATTTTTTTTAGTATTTCTATGTCTAATTGTATTCATTAATTTATCTTTCTATCTATCTGTTTATCTATTCATCCAGTCACTTTTCTATTTGTATCATTTTGGGGACATTTCTCTCCAATAATACTATTTCTAAAACCACTTTTCAAAACTATGTCCATTCTATTTTTTTTTTAGCATTGATACTATAGCAGTGGAGTCTATATTCTCTAATTACTTATAATTGTTACATGTAAAAAAACTATCTTACTTTTTAATAAGTATGTCATCTTATAACTTATGCCCATTATATTCTCAAATTTTTATATTCTAACATTCAGATTCAGTTTCAAACCCATACCCATTCTTTTTCATCATATATATTAAAATAACCTTTCTAAGTGCTAATTCTTATTATTTGAAAATACATATCTACAGTCCAAAAAGTTAGAATATATTCTTTAACATTTTTAACTTTTTTTTTTACTTTATTTTTTGAATGTACAAAATTAATCCTTCTTTATACATAACCAATTATCCACTTCACAATTTCTATCCAGCATTCTTGCAAAATTTTTTCATTCCCATAATCGCATCAGTACTTTGCAGTTAGTTCTTCTGCTAAGCTAAACCCTTTACTCACAAATGCTTTATATCAGCTCTAAAATATACTTTAATCTTAATCCAATCTTCAGCTTTTTGTATTTTCATATCTTAATATTCAAATCTTTATTCTAAATACATTTTACCATTTATTTAATCTTAGATCAAGTAAAAGGGATAACATTGAGCCAAATATATATATATATACACACACACAACATCTATGGGAGTACTGATGAAGGCTAAATACTATCAAAATTTTTTTGTTCTTTTCATTATCGTCATATCAATACTCATCAACAAGCTAGATTAACATTACATAGGCACATTACTTACTAAGTTAAATTTATTTGTGTTATTCACCTGCTAATTAATAGTAACAAGATATTCATTTATTTGTCAATAAGTGAATGGTTTTTTATACTATTTGTGAGTTGATTATATATATATATAAAACTCTCCATCTACTTGTGATTTGAAAATGATGGATATTCTAATTTTTTGCAAGTATACATATATAGAATTAATATAATATCAGATATAAACATTAATAATATTAATATAAAAAAATACTAAACAGAGTTTAAATATAAAATTTAGAAAGATTTATTGTACAAAGTTTACTTTCAACGCTTACTTGGTACAATAAATCTTTCTAAATGTTATATTTATACTCTGTTTTTGATATTTTTTACATTAATATTTAAAATGGCAGAGTATCAAAATGTAATTAAATATACATAACAATATTATTAATGTTTGCTATAATTAATTGCATTATAACTATGTTGATTTCGAGCAGGTTTAGACTGGTATATTTATAATTTAGTAGTATAAAGCAAAGGTTATTTTAACTTGAAAAATAACAGACGTTATTAGTTTAAGCATTTAAAATCAAAATAGATTTACTCATAATCCTAAAAAAAGACACGGAGTCTGAAACCACAGTTTTCGAGAGGTTTTACTAACGAAATATTTTTAACATTTCTAAATGCATCATGAATTTGTTATTTATCATCACGTTCGAATTTTCTTTCCAATTGAATATTTTCCATAATATGTTTTCATTTTTTAAAACATACAACTAATGCATTTTATAATAGTGTATGTACATTACATAAACTTGTGATAAATATATATATTTATTATTATTAATCTGTCATTAAATAATATCATAACTTCAATGCAAACTAAAGTATAATATGGAGCTATGCAATAACTGTTATATGTGTAAATTAATTTAACCTATGTAATCGCTTATTTCAGCAATAAAGTTTATGTCAAAATTAAATAACATCGATTTCTAGATATTATATGAATGGTATTCTGCCTTTTCATAAAAAATTTAAATAATTTAAAATAATATTAATGTTGTTAAAACAACTGAGATTAATACACGCCATCAAAATCTTGTAATGCTATTGTTCAATGTAGATATTAGTAGTTACAGATTTAAAAAAACGCAAACAAAATTAAAATAGAAGAAAAGAACAAGAACAAAAATATATGTAAATTCTCCTTTACAAAAATTGTTAAAGGCAAAAAGGTGAAACTCTTTACTGATTTCAATGTTAGAAAAGAGATGTAAGCTAGAATAAAATTAAACCTAGCTAAGACATTTCAGGTTGATTTAAAAAAAATATATACTAGAATTCTGAAAACTAATGTATATACTAAAATTCTGAAAAATGAATACTTTTATCATTACCATTGATCTTGTATAAATGTATAAATAAATAAAATTTCTTGGTTCAATCACTCATATATGTAATTGATATCAGCATCTAAATAATTAATGTTGGATCAAAATTTTCTTTAATAGTTATGTTTAGATTTATTTAGATTACTTTGGTTTAAAATTATCATATATTTAATTAGTAAATACACTTACATATCTTATGAAAATTATATAATAAAATTCATTGCTGTAGAAAGAAAATTAAAAGATGACATTTCTTTTATGTAACAACTCAGATATTAGTTTTAGATATTTTTTACGTAAAGAGTACTGATTTTAATTTTAAAACTTGGTTATTTTTATATGCTATAAAAATTTATGCAGTTAATAACTTAAAATTCAATATAAAAATATTGTTAGTGTAACCGGACCACCACACAACTCTTTTATTACTTCAGTTGTAACAATTTCCTGGTGAGCATGTTGCAGGAAGGAACTATCAATTGGCATTCCCCAATGCAGATGTTAACCCCCCCTCCCCTACAACAATATTTTCTGCTCATCAGAGGATGCAGCACCATAGAGGCTGGAAGCATCTAGACATTTCTATGTTTGGTTTTCCAAACAGCACCACTAGAGTTTCATCCCACTACAACCTGACTTACCTAGGTCTAGTTATACCAGATGTAGCTCAGGAGGCATGAGATTCTCATGAACAAGTTTACTGAATGATGAGTGATGCAATAACAAAAAAAATAGAATTGAACAACTGGATAACTAAAATTAATTTTAGGTAACAACAATTTTATTTAACAAATTCATTTGCAAGTCCTTCTAACAAAGTTCATTCTTATCCATGTGATGACTCATTTTCAGTTCATTTATGAGAAGGTTAGAAGCAGTTTGTTGATCAATAGTTCATATACAAGTCATTCTAATAAAGTTCATCTTTCATTTCAAATGAAGGATCATTTTGATTTATCTTAGGTAAAGAATTCAAAGGGTCTTTTATCTAGCAGAAGTCTACCAATACTGCACGAATATTTTCCACTCGTTATTCCATATCTGTACATCCCTTTTATGTAGGTAAATAGGTAAGATGAGCTATTTCAGATCTGTAAGATTTCTATAATTTAGTCAAGTATCAATGTACATTGGTGCTCATAAGTTTCATTATTTTCTTTGTATACAATTGAGATTCATGTAAGCATTTGTAATTTTTATAGTACTTCATTATTTATTTTATTTATCAAACAGGTAATGTGAACAATTCTTGGTTTGTGGACTATTCATAGTCCAGTCAGTGTAAATGTGCATCTATGCGCATAAGTTTCATTACTTTCTTCACATAATACCAATACGCAGGTAAGCATTTATAATCCATATAGTATTTCATGATTTTATTTATATACCATTGATGTGCCTGTAAGCCTTTGTAATTTTTATTTAGTGATATAGCAGAACCATTATTATTTGGTCTGCCACAGATGTATATATCTTCATATAAGTTGATCAGTAACTGCATTTATTTATTAGCCAGTTAGAGTTATTTGTAATAACTCAGTATTTCTAGCTCTTCTAGGTATACTTATTTGTAAATCAATAATATCAATCATTATAAGTATTCGTTTTTTTTATAGTTTATTTTAATTCAATTGTATCTGTAGATGAGAAGTCAATCCTTATTAAAAATGAATTTTGATTATAGGTATTTTAGTATTTATAATTTATCTTCAATAAAACGTATTTCCATAGCTAAATTTGTTCATAATTTTTTTTTCTTTTTTTTTTTTAAGAAAGATGTTTTGTTTTATCTTTTATAATCACATATAAATATTGATTAAAATGCCTTTTGATTGACATTTAAGACATCTAGCATTTACAATTTATTATTAATAAATGTATTTTTATGTAGCTAAATTTATTCATAATTATTTTTTTTTAATTTCTAAGAAAGATATTTTGTTTGTCTTTTATAAACCCATATAAGTATTAAATATTTATAAAATTGTTACCTTCCTTATATCCAGTTTGTCCCTTCAAAAAGGAGGCTGTTTTATTTCAGCTGTATGGCATTATTGGCTTTCTGTGATGTCTATCTGCCCAGGCAAATCTGGAAAATCATGGCTTGATGAAGAGATGAAGCTGTTGGTTTACCCTTCCATCATTATAATTTCCTTACTAATGTTTTCTTTTTCCATCATTAATAGAGGTTCTTTAACTGCTCTTAATATCATCAAAATTCTTCTTTAACAGCTACTTGAAAAATATCTCTTTGAAAAAAAATAACTATTTGATCTCCTAAAAATCTCTTTGAAAAAACTTTTTAAAAATCTGCTCTTAACTTGCAACTTGACTATATACTTCTGATTCTTGGATTGATTAAACAGTTCAGCCCATGTATCCTAGTCATCCCACAGCTCTCATTTAAGTCTGATTGCCTTTCTCTTCATAATGATTGGATAATCTACTTTTTTAGTGGGATAGATAAAAAATCTTGAAGATTAAGCCATGTTTTTCAATTTATTAAGACTGCCTCAAGCTGTTATCACACTTTATTCGAAAACATTGTTCCAAAAATTAAAAATGTAATCTTTTTCATAAATGCCAGCTTTAAATAAATACAAGTGATATATTTAAATTATATTGCAATTTAAAACTATAAAATCAATAATGATTTATCTTTATTATTTTATTTTCTCAATTATAGAAAATAATGATTTTCTTGTAATGTCATAAACTAAACTTTTTTATACATCTGCTGTTTTTTAAGGTGGGAGGATAACTAGCTCTTAGAATAAATACGCATGTGAAACAGCGTTCTTGTTTTATTAGTTAATATAGAAAAGCATTTTATTTAAAAAATGTCTTGATGATAGCAACACAAACATGATGGTTAGTAGTGTAATCCACTGGCATACATGTGTGTAGAAATTGGTGTTGAGTTATCATATGACCAAAGTGAGATTAAAATAAATTTATTTATTAATCTGCTGAGCTAACGTTTCACCCAGAGTGTCTGTTTCAAAGAATAACTGGTAGATAATTAGCACAGTGTATTAGTAATTCTTATTATAAAAGATTAAACTTACAGGGTTTGAAAGATATGCATAATTGCATGTATAATAGGTAATTGTGAAGTGCCACCTATGTTGTTAGATTAAATAATCAATGTCTATGAAGGGGATCACTATTGGTTCACATATTTATTGCATGTATGGAATTAATTATGAGCCAATACTCTTTAATCTTACATTATTTGTGGTTACCCTCAAGACATGCATTCATGGCAGATGCAGGTTTAAAAGGGTAGCTGATAATTCTTTCATGCTCATAAAACACTGAACTATATAATGGATTTTGGTTTTGCTCTATTATATAAATAGGCATGTTGAGAAATTTTTGATTTTAAGTTGGCTCAAGTTTCACAATAGTATTTGTTTTTGTAGAATGGGCAGTCTACGGTATATGCTAATTGTGTCTTGTCATCATTTCAAACTTTATCATTTAAATTATTGATAAGTATGTTGGGGATAGAGTTATCTGAAGCCAATATTGAACTCTTTAGAAAGAATAGACATTAATTTTGATTGGATGTTGGTGATAAATGGCTATTGATCTAAGATTTTAGGTCAGGTGGGTTGACATATTTATGTTGACTGTAGAATGCTTTAATTTGTTTGTCAAGCATTGGGTTAGAGTAGATTGTCTAAATTAGCTTGCTCCTGTAGGATTCTAAGTTGTCTTTGGCATCTGCTATAAATTTGCATAGTTTAAAGTTTCTAAATAAAAAAGCATTGTATTGGAATGGAAATTTGATTGTGGATGCAGCATCCTGAAACACTCATGGGCTTAATTATTATTGAATAGTTGACACAGTGAGATTGTTTGGTTAATTTCAGGTCAAGGTATTTAATACTTTGCTGATGATTCTTGTCCTCGAATGTTCATTTGATTTCAGAGAACTGTTTGAAATTCTCAAATATTTTAAAAATCAAATGGGGTGAGGGGGATATGTAAACAAAAATATCATCAAAATATATGGTGTAAATGATAACTCTATGAGAAATTAACAGTGATTGGATACTTTCAGATTTAATAGAAAAATCATAGCATGAGAATAACAGAAACTATAAAAATTTAAGTGCAATAACATGTTTAAAAAGTTACATTGTCAATGATTATAGAAGGAAGATTACATTAAATTTTATTATAAAAATGTGACAGTAACAATACTAGATTAATCATATTATAAATAAATAGCTCTGATTTTTTATTACATCCACAAAACACAAAGAAATTGTTAAAACTATTATTTAGATATTTTTGGATCATCATAATTTTTTATATAGTTTTCAGTGTTAGAGGAGCTAATCTTTAGAGGCTACAAAAAATTGCTTAGGTTTGGTAATAAATAAGAAAAATATTTAGGATTAGATGATCTAAATGGCAATGACTAAATTGTAGTACTATATTTGAATTTGCAATAGAAATAGTAGAGTTAAAACAATTGTTATGTTTCTAAGTTAGTGTTTATGACACCATCAAAAACTAGTTTTATTTTTTTTTAAATGACAAACATGTCTTTATCTCTTACAATAAATTGTCTGCTTCAAGTTCTTTAAAAGAGACTATATCAAGTATCATTTCATTATTAACTTAAACAAAGTATGTTAATATTACAACATATTAGGTCATCTGTTAGTGTGGTATGTAGAAGCTATACATTCTAATGTAAAACATTTTAATAAAACTTTCCTTACCTTATTCCTTATCATATAAAATATAATAAAACTTGTAAAGTATTAAAATGTAATATGCCTATTGATAGTTTTTATTGGCTTATTTTGATTAGAATTTGTTTTTAAAAGCAACAATGTACTCTAACTACTCTTTTATGGATAAGCAATATCTCAGAGAATATTGTCTGCTATCTTATAAAATAAGTTATTTTATCAAAGGCTAGACAGTGTTTCTGATACAAACAGACTTTTTTGTATTTTCTCTGTGATTTTTCTATCTTACTGCCATCAATCATTTAAATTAGTATAGACACAGATCATTATGAGCCTCTCATGCCATTGACCTTCATTTCCAGCACTAATTGTGTAAACTTGAATAATTAATAGACTCTAGATTGTAGTGCTAGAATCTATATGTTTAGATTAGATTCTGGATAATAACTTTTGTCAATGAAGAGTTTGAATCATTTGCATTTACTTATCTAGCAATTGTCTTTAATTCCTATTAAACTGGTGAGATAATAGACTGAAATTGTAAAACAATATTTTAAACACGTCCCAATTTGCAATTATTAAAGAAAAATGACTTCAAATAAAATATGATTTTTAAAAGAATTTTTAGATAAAATTTTGAATAATTTGTTCATATAAATTAAATAAAAATAATATTGTATAGTTAAAGAGTATATATTGTGCCCTTTTTATTAGTATACCCCCATCATAAAATAAATTGGAAATAAGGGTGTATAATTCTAAATTTTATAAAGCAATATATTTATTTATTAAAACTAAAAAAATAAAGATCATTTTAGTTATCTTAGGGTTTGAACCTGTGATTAGTTAATTTAAAGTAATATTAATGCTATAAATTCTGGATAAAGTGTTTATTTTCAAATGTATATAAGAGATAAAATAGTAAAATATAATTTAATAATATCTGTTAATAATTAATTATTTAATAATATTTAAAATTGGAGGGAAGTTTAAATCTAATATTATAAATAAAAATATGCATGATATAGATAGATAATCATGTTTGTGCGCATCTAATATTATAAAGCAATGACTATTTCTGGTGAAATCTTAATTTATTTTTTAAAAAATAAATAATTAGTATTTATTTTATTAATTTGATGAGAAAAGGTTTATAAAATTAATTTTGGATCTGTATAAAAATCAAATCAAAATGATCTAAATTGATTTAAAGTAAATTGTATTTGTATTCAATTCATGAAAGGTATTGTTTTTTTTTATTATTGGTAAATATTTTAAACAGATATGTGTTTTAAAAATAATTAAACTACATATAACTAGGAAGTAGAAGAATTAACCAATGGGAGAGTGCAATTTGGAATAAATTAAAACCAAGCAGACAATGGTTCTTAGGGGGGGAGGAATTGAGGAAAAATTAGAAGAAGAAAAATTACAGATTGGAGGAAAAAGTAATTTGGTTTGTCTTAAAAGTTTGCTTAAATTCTTTTAAATCTTATTATTATTTTTTAAAAAAAGTAATTGATTATGATCTGCTTAAGAATTTAAAACTATATATTATAAAGTTTTTGTTAAAATGAAAGAGTAAAACAAAATTAAATCTCTACTGATGAACTCAACAATTTAATAATTTTATGAAAATATCTTGGGGTCATTATATTGAAAAAAATATTAGAAGAATGAAAGGAAAATGTTGTACATTTATTCCAAAGTGTTGTCAAGTAATACTTTAAGGAAAATACTGTATTATGTTAATACATAACCTAATTAATAAGCAAGATGTAATATTTATGTGTTGTGGCTATCATAGTAGTTATATAAGATTAAATTGAAATTGATGGGTGAATAAAAAGAAAATTATTTCTGACAGAGTTAGGTATACATTTTTAAAGATAATTAAAACTAAATTCGTAAAAAATAATAATGAAAATATTTGTGTATGGAAAAGTGTACCTAGTATTAAAAGAGAATGTATAATAGTGTATCTGAATGAAAATTTCAATGGTATAAAAGATACAAACAGATCATTATTAGTTTTAGTATAACTTTCATGTATAGTAAAATTTTATGATGAGTTATATATATAGTAAATGAAGAATTAAAAGTTAAAAGGATATATAGATGAAATACTAGGCAAATGTAAAAAAAAAATTTAAATGAACATTATATTTATACTTGTAATAAATCACATTAGTCTGCTTGGAAAATGAAAGAATTATTTATCAAAACTGTAAATGGAAAAACAAGATAAGTGTAAAAAAGTAAATAATTACTGAAGGCAACTAATAAAAAATAAATATGTATGGGAGGGGAAAGAAGTAAATAAATTAATGGAATAAACATTAGTTTATTTGAGAATATAAAATGTATATTAAAAATAATGTCATCCTACAGTTAAAGAGAAGGTGTAAAATGCTCTATCTTAAATGATAACATTGACAAAGAGTACATGAGAAATAATGAGAAGACTAAAGCATAGTAGTGGCCAGTGAATATGGATATCATAATAAATGTGAGAAGTATCTGAATAAAATACAGTATGCAGATTAAAGATAATCTTTGATTGTCAAGAAAAAAAACCAAGAAATTGTCAATAATCTGATTACATTGGAATTGCATAATTTTGTGATATTATTATGAGAACAAAAGGAGCAGAAGTGGGGGGAATGTTGATGCATAATTAGTCTGAAGCATTTGGAATGATTGGAGTACCATTAAAAATTAAAGTTTTTTAAGATGAACTTATATTTTATAACAAAAAAAAAAAACTTTTACCATAATATTTCTGCTACTGGCATCCTCAATGGTTGAATATCCTAGCACCTCACTGAGGATGCCAGTAGCAGAAACCAGTCTGAGCTTGGGGGTATTCTACAAAACTTGTTAAAAGTTTGTTTTGCAAGCTCTATATATAACATTTATAAACACAAGCTTATTAAATTAAGTCATGTGACATCAGACTTTATTTTTTTGTAACATAATATTTGTATACAGTTTAATTCTACACTTTAAAATATCAACTCAAAACCCAGCACTTATTTTTTACGTAATATTTAAGTAGAAATTCTAAAATTTTCAGATATGAAAATGTCTTTAAATCCAACTATTTAACTTAAATAGCTATATGGAACTGAACTAAATTCAGATCTACCATATTTTAATAGCCTCAGCATAGCCAAACCTTAATGGTAAAATTATAATAATCAAAAAACCAAGTCATATATAACGTGACATTACTTTTAATTGTTATCAATATAGAGAGGTAAGTCAACGTAGAAAAATTGATAATTAATTTGATTTATTTATCTATGTAATTATTTTTTAAAAATTTTATTTTATTAAATATTGTTAGATAATTAAAATAAATGTATAAACAATGAGTTGGTAAAATATACACATAAAAGTAGTTACGTATATGTATTATAAATAGATGGGATATGTCTGTTTCGAATATAATATTGAAAATGATAAATGTTGATATTTAAACTTTCGTCTCATGTTTAACTGTAAATAATTTAATATAATTGTAGTGGAGTTATAACTAATCCTAATTTGTAATTCTTTGTAGAAAACAGGCAAAACTCTTTATACAGTAATAATCAATGGATGTTTAGTATTTTAATTTTTTGTAGTCTATTATTTATAAGAAATATATAAAACGGGTATAAATTGGGAATAGTAATGTAATAACCGAGTTGTTTAGATAAAATGAATATAAGACTTTATTATTTTAGGATGCACCAAAGAGTGGTCTATCAACCTTTAGTTTAGTATCATCAATTGTAAACTGGAATTAGTTCTGGAAGAGATAAGTTGTCGTATTTGAGTATATATAGTATGAAAGTTTCATTTGTCGTATTTAGTTATAGAGTTTGATAAGAAGGCCATAGGAAAATTGAATATGATATCAGAAAACCAATTAATGATTCTATAATTATCGACTTAATATTGTCTTAGTAAAAGATAAAAAGAAAATCAAATGATAAATATCATAAAATATAAAAACAAATAAATATGTGATATTTCATAGTATTACAATAAAATTATTGTATTTAAGAAAGAAAACAATAATTCATATTTTGAATCTTCTTATATTTTGACGCATAATCTATAAGGAGTAATGAGTGTAAATCATATCCACAAAAAAGGGAATGATTATTTAATAAATACACATGACTTTATAACAATAACATCATATTTTATGAGAAGGGAGTTTTTAATCTTAAATAATGTTCAAATGTTTATACATGTTACTATATTATAACGTTATTAATATTGTTATTTATTAAGGTTCTTAGTAGTTTAAATAATTATTGAAAGATCTTGTAAATAATATTATTAAAGTTAATGTTTTCAAAGTTAAATTAAGTATTTAGCATTGCATTTCTTTTGTTGGGGTTATCATAACTACACATATCTCTAAAGAGTTCTAATTGTAATGTACACATGAACCAAATCATACAGTTTGAGATTTGAATAAGAAATTACAAGATAATGTATAACAATCATTTAAGAAAACATTTTAAAAAAGAGATGGTTAAATTATTGCAAACTGCCTTGATTACATAAGTCATTAATATTTGAATATTTTTTCTAGAGTACAGGCTTTTTCATACCTGCACTACTATATATTAATATATGGGGGGTTTGAACTCCGACTTTCACATGACCCTCAACTATCTATGCTATCTCATACTGCTGATACACTTGACACAAAATTTGTATATTGGTGATTATTTATCTTTTCAATGTGTGTGTGATCAAGTGTATCAGCAGTATGAGATATATAGTTGAGAATCATAGAAAAGTCTGAGTTCAAACCCTCTATATAAGTCATTAATAAAATATAATGCAAACTTATTAAAGTATGTTTATTTATAGGAAATCAGAGTATGAATTAGTTATTATTTAAAATTATAAATTATAATTACCATTTAGATAACCATAGTTATTATTATTAAGTATTAGGGAGCATAAATATAAAGTAGTAGTATAATTTTAATTATAAATTAAGGTTGTAAGTCTTTCTTAATTAAGACACTATCTATAGAGTTAATTAAAATCCCTCTTACTATTCTATGGGTGGAATGAATAGCTAATTAAAAACCAATGATAATCATGAGGTCTCCTTAGTATAATATTATTATTATGGTTATTATTAATTATAAGCCTATAAAAGTAATAATAATAAGAGATCAATATACAATAAAATGATAGTATAACTTATTAATTAAGTTAACTTAAATTTAATAATTATAGATGTTTTATTATATGACTTAAAGTATTATTGTTAGTCACAAGAATATTTAGATACTTAATAAGGAGAAGTGTCTTAATATTTTTATGCCATTGAGTAAATTCTTTAGTATTTGATTAATGTTAAAGGGTATGTGATCATGTTATTAGGATAAGTGGATCTCATAATTGTTAATATAAATTAAACATAATTTAGAAATAATTAAGAGTATAAAATTTTACCTAGATAAAATAACAGTATAGCCCAGTTTAGGGACTTGTCATGGTTTCTAGGGGTAATCATCCTATTGGCAGGGTACAATACATATTATATATAACCATTAGAAACCAGTCAACATTTAAAACAATCCCAATATAGATGACAATCAACAATCTCAAACTGTTTTAAAGGCCATCTCCTTTTAATAATAAATACTATATATATATATATATATATATATATATATATATATATAGATATTTACAATATATATATATATATAAAGTTCAAAGAATTATTTACAAGTAGATAAGAAACAATTGGGAAATGAGTGAAAACTAGTTTTATGGATTAATGTGCATATTACACATGGTTAAAAAAATTAATTTCAGCAAAAATATTAACAATTAGAAAACAGTCCAAATGGGAGAGGGAGGAAAAGTATTTAGCATAACATGCAACCAAAATTAGCATAATCATGCAATCCAATTTATTTTTTAAAAAAAGTAAGTTTTATTAGGGTTATAAAACATTTAAAACAATACTAAAAATTTTACTTTTAAAATATGCTGACCTAATGTAAATATAGCAGTTGAAAAAAAAATTGCATAAACTAATATAAGCAAGAATTCCCTGAAATTAAAATATTTAAATATTACATTTAACAAAAAAAAAACAATAAATCAAAAGTCGTCAAAAGTTTAATTACAATATGTATTAATATCCTAAGGTATAATGACAGAATAAAACCAAAAAATTTACTGTAATAAAGGTAATTAAGAAATGTTTCCCAAATAATTGTTATACAACCTCTTGTACTGAATTAATTTCTCATCCAAATCTTAAACTGTATGCTTTGGTTAATGTGTATATTACAATTCATACTCTCTGATGATGGTGTAGTGATAATGACTCTAACAAAAGAAATGCAACTTTAAATACTTAATTTAACTTTTAAAACGTTAGTTTTAATAATATTATTTGAAAGATCTTTTAATAATTATTTTTAACTACTAAAGTCTTTAACCTGTATTAAATGCTCCTTGAAATTTATAATAGCCAAGTAATATCCTTATTTTTCTGATAGAGTGACCTCCAAAACCAAGACACAAGATAGCAAATTTTTATAAAGATAAGAGCAGCTGTCTTATCTTTAACCTAACTTTCCACTTATATAGGGAAATCTAATGCAACTTGATTTGGGAGCATCATTTGTAAAATCCTGCGATTTACAATGAGAAAAATATTACAATCTTTATATTGAAATATATAGACTATTGTAATGTTGCAATTATTTATTAAGTGCACATGAAGTATATGTAAACACATTTAAGATAGGTTTTAACCTGTATCAAATGTGCCTTGAAATTTATAATAGCCAAGCAATATCTTTATTTTGCTAATAGAGGAATAGAGAAACCTCCCAAACCATGATACAAGATAATGACATTTTTATAAAGATAAGAGTGGCTGTCTTATGTTTAATCTAACTTTCCACTTATATAGGCCAATCTGAAAATCTTGCTTTGGGAGTATGAAGCTGGTGTTTTCTCCCCTGTTTAATTCCATTATTTCCTATACAAATAAACATTCGTTAAATCTTGCAAGTTATGAGTTAATATTACATTCTGTATACTGGAAATATGTAAACTATTGTAAAGTTGTAATTATTTATTAAGCAGACAGGAAGTATATTGCTTGGCTACTATAAATTTCTAAGTGCATTTGATACAGGTTAAAACTTGTCTTAAAAATGTTTATAGATACTTCCTCTGTGTTTAATAGATAATTACAAGTTTACAATAGTTTATATATTTCTAGTATAAAGAATCATAATATTAACTCTCTGTAAATCACAAGATTTCATGAATTTTAATTTGTATAGGAAATAGTGGACTTAAACAGTGAAGAGAATAAGAACTTCATGCTCCCAAATCAAGATGCTTCAGATTGATCTATATAAGTGGAAAGATAGGTTAAAGATAAGACAGCCACTCTTATCTTTATATAAAGTCACTATCTTGTGTCATGGTTTGGTAGGTCCCTCTATTGGCAAAACAAAAATATTGCTTAGCTATTATAAGTTTCAAGGTGCATTTGTTACAGGTTAAAGCCTAAAACTAAGCAACTTAATAAACAACACTATTAAAAACATTATATAAAAATATAATACAATAACATATAAAAACTTTTGAACATTTCTATTCCTTTTAATTACAATTATTTCAAAATGTAAGATGTAAAATATGTATTATTGTTTATCTTAAATAAAATTATCTCACCATACAGTAGTGCCACTCAGTGCAAGCCAGAGTAATCAATAGATGCAAGAAGGTTTGTGCATAAAATCCTGATCTAGTGCCTACTCATCCAATATCCCCAGATTAGTTTCTAGCTTGTGCCTTTCATCATTGAGAAACCTTGGATCTTAGAGCACTGCACCTAGATATCAGGATCTAATGCAACCCTCCAGCAGCCACCTTTTATCTTTACTTAACTACAAAATTATGAATCTAAAATTGAAAACATAATATTTCCAATCCAAGCTCATTTGCTTATATAATCAAAAAAAAAGGTGTTTGCTGGAGGATTGCATTAGATCTAATGCTCCTCACTCATGAAAGCCACAATCTAGAAACTAATCTGGGAAAATTGGATGAGTAGAAACTAGATAGGGATTTTATGCACAAACCTTCTTCCATCCATTGATTACTCTGGCTTGCACTGAGTGTCACTACTGTATGGAAAGTTTTACCTGTTTAACAACTTGATCAAGCATGACAAATGATAATCATGTGATATTCACTGGTAAAATACTCTCATAGTAATATTATATTTATCTGTGTTTATATTTTATGATATTCACCATTTTATTTTTTACTTTGCACTAAGAAGATATTAATACGATACTTATAAAATCATTAGTTTATTTTGTGAGATCACACTCAATTTTTCTATGACCTTATTATCAACTATATAATGAAATGCAAAGGAAATAACTTTTATACTATGCATTCTCAAATATGACAACTTATTTCCTGAACTAATTTCAATTTACAATTTGTGATACTATAGTAAAGGTTGATAGACCACTCTTTGGTGCATCATAAAATAATAAAAAAATCATTATCTTCATTTTATCTAAACAACTCAGATATTAACTTCCTATTTTCAAGCTATAACTGTTTCCTATATTTCTTATAAATAATAGCCTATAAAGAATAACAAACTAGAATTAGTTATGACTCTATTACAATTATATTAAATTATTAATAGTTAAACCGAAGATCAAAATTTAAATATCACGATTTATCATTTTCAATATTATATTCGAACACAGACATATCACATCTTTTAATACATATATAAAACCTACTTTTATGTGATATTTTACTAGCTCATTGTTTATATGCATTTATATTAATTATCTATCTCTATTTAATAAAATAAAAAACTTTAAACAATTAATTACATAGAAAAATAAATCAAATTAATTATTAATTTCTTTATCTATTGATTTATCCCCACCCCACCCCTATTGATACTCTTTACTTTAAAGTACAAAATTAAACTACATACAAATATTATGCTACAAGTTTTTATTTAAATAGAAGTTTATTTTTTTAAAAAATCTTTAATAGTACTCCAATCGTTCCAAATGCTTCAGACTAGATATGCATCAATAATCCTCTCTCTTCTGTCCCTTTTGTTGTCATAAGAAAATCATCAACACTATAAAATTTCAACTCCAATAGGGTTATTACAAGGTTGTTTTGTTTTTCCTTCTAACAATCAAAGATTATTTTCAACTTGTACAATATATGAGGTCACAAGCCAGAAACTAATCTGGGGATATTGGATGAGCAGGCCCTAGATGGGGATTTTATGCACATGCCTTCTGGCATCCATTGATTACTCTAGCTTTCTCTGTGTGTCAATATGTGTAGTGAGTTTTTTCTGTATTAACAACATTTATACACAAGCACAAGAAGTGGGGTCATGTGATGTTTATATTTATTATACTTGTCTTGCATTTTTCCTTATGTACTCTTTGACAATGTTATCATTTAAGATAGAACATTTTATCACTTTTCTTTTAATATACAATGACATTATCTTCAATATACATTTTATATTCTCAAATATGCTAATATTTACTCTATTGATTTATTCTACTCTTTGTCCTTCCACACATCTTTATTCTTTATTAGTTGTCTTTAGTAATTATTTAATTTTCTACACTTATCTTATTTTTTCATTTACAGTTTTGATAAATAATTCTTTCATTTTCACAGTAGACCACTATGATTTGTTACAAGTATAAATATAATTTTCATTTAAAATTTTCCTTTTGCATTTGCTTGTATTACATCCGTACATCCTTCTAACTTTTAATCCTTCATCTACTATATATATATAACTCTTCATAAAATTTTATTATACATAAAAGTTATACTAAAACTAACAATTATTTATTTATGTCTTTTATATCATTGAAATTTTCATTTCAATACACTTTTATTTATTCTCTTTTAATACTCAGTACACTTTTCCATACGTTAATATTTCCATTATTATTCAATACTAATTTAGTTTTAATTATCTTTATAAATGTATACTTAACTCTTATTTATTCATCTATTCTGACTTAAACTTGTCCAACTACTGTGACAGCCACACAAATATTTCATCTTGCTTATTAATTAGAATATGTGATAGGATAATAAAATGTTTTAATTGAGTTTATGTATTACATTACAACACTTTGGCATAAGTGTATAAAGTTTTCCTTTCATTCTTCTAATCTTTTTTCCCATATAGTGACTCCAAGCTATTTTCTGAAAACTATTAAATTGTTGAGTTCACCAGTAGAGACTTAACTTTCTTTTACTCCTGCATTTTAACAAAAATTGTATAATATATAATTTTTAATTCTTAAGTAGATCATAATCAATTAGTTTCTTTTTAATAATAATAAGATTTAAAATAATTTAGACAATTTTTAGAGTCAAACCAAGTTACTTTTTCCCTGATCTGTAATTTTTTTCTCTATATCTTAATTTTCCCTCCATTTTTTTTTTAAAAAAATTGTCTATTGACTGTTAATTTATTCCAAATCATGCTCTGCCATTGGTCAATTCTTCTACTCGCTAGTTATGTGTAGTTTAACTATTTTTAAAACAAATTTTATCTGTTTAAAATATTTACTAGCAATAAAAAAACAATACCTTTCATAAACTTAATAAAGCTACCATTTAGATTATTTCTAATTTTATACTGTCTAAATCACAATTTTATAAACTTTTTATCATAAAATTCATAACATAAATATTAATTATGTATTTTTAAAAATAAATTAAGATTTCACAGGAAATAGTCATTACTTTATAATACTAGATGCACACAGAAATGATTATCTATCTATATAATGCATATTTTTATTTGTAGGATTAGATTCGAACTTTCCTACAATTACTTATTATCAAATATTATTAATTTATATTTTATTTTATCTTTTATATACCTTTAAAAATAAATATTTTACCCAGAATTTATAGCATTTATACTACTTTAAATTAACCAAGCCTAAGTCAAACCCTATGAACTTAAAAAATATCATAATGTTTTTATTTTAGTATTTAATAATTACAAATAACATAATTACATATTATTAAAATATAGTTGAATAGTTTTGATAAAATATCAAATTTTATTCTGCCACCATAAGCACATTTTATTTTTGCATAAGTTACTTTAATAATTTTTAAACTATGTTTGATATGTGTTTTAATGTAAACAATTATTTATTTTGTCAGATATTATTAGTTAATTTGTGATTCCTTGATAGTTCTAGTATTTTTTTAAACTTGATTTAGTCATTTATTTAGTTCTGTGCTATTTTAAAAGTAGAATACTTTAGTATTGTTCTAATTGTTTATGCTATTTTTTCTTGTTGTTTCCTAATTATTATTTGCTAAATATTCTTTTTTGATTTGGTCATGTGTCTTGTTAATATTCTTATCACATGATTTTTGATTTCTTTATTGCCCTGGCCATTTTCTAATTGTTAACATGTTTAATGTTTTGATTTGCACAAGTATTTAATTTTTTTTGATTGAGCATAAATCTAATTTTTTATGAAAATTGTGATTAATTATCTAATGGTTAAAGCAATTGGAACATTTTATAATAATGTCCACTAGTATTATCTGAATTTTTTAGCACTTGTTTGTGTCAATGGTGGTTTTGAGGCTCTCCTTAGAAAGCAAATAGCAAAAAAAAAAAAGAGTTGTACAAGGACAAAGGTTTTAAAATACTAGTAAATGAAAATGGAGACATGTGTATAAAATGGATAAATGATATGGTTTGTTCTATTAGATAATAGTATTTTTGAATGTGAAATGTTTTCACAACTTTCTTCTTTATACTTTAAAAAATTAGTTAAGTAAAAAAAAATAAGACCATTAAATATATGCTTAAAAAATGTTTGAATAAATTATATGAAAGAAAACAATAATTGCATATGTAACCATCAAATGTTATTTTATTTTACCAAGATTGTTTGCTAATATTAAAATACATAAGGAATACTATAAATAAATAAATTAGACAATTCTAATTATGTGTATGCAGTGCTTTGTAGCTAGTTGAATTGCCTGTACTTATAATATGAAGGAATGAAAACAAATTTGAGAACAAGAATGAAACTGTATTCATTTATGTACAAAAAAATTAAAAATGATTCGACAAATGCGTCTCTATTTTAGAACCTTGAAAAGGACTATGTAGATTGCTTTGATTTGGGCATTGTTGAAGTGATTTGTGAGGAAACAAATGATAAAAAATGAAATATTAATATGGGTTGGTTTATTACTTAAAATGAGCATGCAATGTATCAGAGAGCCAATAGCATTCAAATAAGTAAAAAAAAAACTTTTTTTAAATTTTTTAATGGTAAAACATTATGGATATCAACGCATTTAAAGTATATTTGATTTACTTAAAAGGCTGTTGCTATAATTAATAGTAAGACAATTCCTTTCAAGTGTACTTTAATTTAAATGAATTATAGTAAATTCTTTGTCCAACATGAACATATAAGCAAATAAAAAAAAGAATTCTCTATTTCTATAAAAAAAATCCATGCATTGTTTACATCATGGTAAATGTGAATAGTCTAGTTTTATTTTCTGGTACAGTGTTTTTTTTTCAAAATTGGATTAAACTTTATTGGTATAAAATGTTTTACAAGGTAAGCATTGATTTACATAGTATAATATGAAGATCTAAAATGATACATTGTATTTTTGTTTATAGCATTTCCAAAAATTGATCAACCTGTGAAAATTCAGAGCATTAGTCCATGAAATAATAAATGTTTAAAATTAAACCTAGGTTACAATTAGGAATTATTTGTAAAGTCTAGAGTTCAAATATAAATAGCGTTTTAGGAGTGCAATATTGAAAAATCCAATTTGGAGCAGATAAGTTGAGGAATAGTAAAGTACTTGAGATAATATAAAATGCGGGCTAAGACAATCTACCGTTCTGTTTTCCAGAATGACCTCAAATATCACCAAAGAGAGCAATTCATTATACTTTGGATGACTTATGGAGAACTTGAAAAAAAAACAAAGCTCTAAAATATCTCTGCTGAAAACTATTCTAATCTACCACAAAAGCAAAGATCAACCCTATAAAATAATCACATTAGAAATAATAGTAAGAAATAAGGCAAATCACTTGAAATTAAAAGCATTAGGCCAAACTGCAGCTTACTTTGCAATAACACATGGATAAAATCATTTATAAGAATAACTCTAAAAAACCACTAAAACAACGTTATTTCTTTTTTTCTATGAATGAGCAAATCAACATCGGAAACAATCCCCATAGCACCCTCATCCCAGCTCCATATTCAACAGAACTAGGATTTTAGGCTCCCAGAGCCCCTCCCGACTACCAGACCCTGTCATCTACTCAGCAAAATTGAGGGAAATGAAAAATAAGAAAAAATCATTGTATTAATCTGTTACAGTGTTTTAACATATATATATATATATATATATTGTACTGGTCATTTTTGTCTGTTCATATAACAAGACCTAGCATCTAGGCAAAAGTACCTCAAGTCCAATCACATGCAAGATATATAAATAAGGACACTCATGAACTCTGCCGTATTTGCCTATTTTCCAGATCTACCAACTTATGAGCACCAATCCTGATGATCCCAATGTTACCTCTCTCTGTTGGCATCACAAAGCATTGACACAAAGAGATTCTTTTTGGAAATGAACTAGTGAAACCTTTTAGTATAAAATACTCATGTTTGACACATTTAAAGATTGTGACCTTTCATGTTAATTATATATATATATATATATATATTCTAACCCATGTAATATATATATATATATATATATATATATATATATAGTCATGGCAAGCATAATTTATTAATCAAAGTATGATATTTTAAATAAAAGAAACAATGATTTGGGAAGTTAGAATATATATATGATTTATCAATTTAAATAAAATATGTGTGAGTTACTATATCTCTCCATTAGTCTTTATTGGCCTCTTTATATTATATAACATGGGATTTACTTTTATAATTTAGGAAGTAACAAATAGATTCATTACTTTTATTGCAGCAAATTTATATGCCAATAATCGATAAACAATAATATTTTCAAATACAGTTTTAATAGTAATATTCCAGTATGTAAATGAATCTTAAATCCATCCCTAGAAAAAAGAACAAAATATAACACTTGGCCGAATTTACTGTATAAAGATTATTCTATTATTGAAATATGAGTAACACTAATGAATGGAGGAATCTCAGCTAATGCTAAATGAGAAACATGTGTTAAGGAGTTAATTTAGAATGTGCGTGTATATATATATATATATATATATATATATATTGTAACAGGCACACACGCCATTACATTATTTATTTTAAAAATTAGACATTGAAAAGTTCGCAAATAAAAACTTTTTTAAGAAATAAAATTTGAAAGTTAAAAGTCATCTAAACTTTATATATATAAAATTGCACAGATGAAAAATTATTGAAAGAAAACTTTATTAAAGAAAAGGAAAGTAATTTAAAACTAAATTTTCAGAAAAAAAAAATTTGAAAGATTTAAAGATAAAAAAAATGTACAATAAATTAATTAATGCTATTGTAAAATGGAAATGATAATTTTAATTAGTTAAAAGTAAGCTAGCCCTTGGGCATTTCAAAATGTATAAGGAAAGGTCAAATAGAAAGAAAAAACAATATAAACTAATAGCCAATAAAAAAAATTCCTCAGGAAATGGACCTCAATGAAAAGACCATCACCATTGTTATGACGTAATGTCCACTCAATCCAAAATTATAATATAAAAGATAAAAGTTTGGAAATAAGTTGAAGGGAAGAAAGAGCTGTGAGAAAAAAGATAGAGATGTGACAGCAGAGGTGATATGTGTTAAGTTGGAGAGAGTTAGAGGAGAAGGGATTGTAAAGATGCACTTCCAATTCCTTCACTTAATTAATTATAAAGAAAGGAAATGACATCATCTTCCTATATCATGTACTTTAGGACACCAAGATCCAGCAATAAAATACCACCCACAATAAATAACCTTGTGGGAATTAACACCTTATAAGTTGCAAGCAAATAGAAAGTGTGGACTTTCCTTTTAAACCATAAAAACTTTATGAACTCTAATAAGATTTAACTATAATTCTAAAACTCCACTATTTTGTAAAGAATAAGGACTTTAATATTTAATAGAAATAGAATCCTATCTGACCAATGTAAATCATTATTAAAAATAATTTTATTTGATGCATTTTTTTTTTAAAATCATTTCCAATTATTTTTTTTTATTTTTTTGTTTTTTCAAGTTTTATTATGATTTTTGTTTTTTCATTAAACTAAACTTAATAAATGCTAAATTTAAGTTGGGTGTGAATGGCTGCATAAACTTGTAAAGTTATTGTAGTTAAATTAAGGAAGGTAAATCTTCAGTTGTTTGTTTTGTAGTTAAATTGGGTTAATGGATTGGATATATTGGTGTAATTAGTAAATGTAGTATGGGGTTCGCTATGTGCAGGATCACCTTATAAGCTATACTTGGGTGAAATAAGTCTTTCTTATTGAACAACGGAGACAGACAGTATTCCCTGCTCCTTGGATTACCTGTTTTTAGCCTATGAAATGAGATAGTAAGACGGAAAATGCAGTCCCTTCCTATGGAGTTTTTTTTATATTGCTCCCCTCATCAGACAGATGTAGTATTCTTGTACTGGATGAGAGTCAATGTCTTCTATAACGATGCTGTTCAGATGTACATTACTGTAAGTATAGTATTTCTGATGCCGTATTCATGCTGCATTGATATATCGATGTATCAGATAGATTGACATTTGTTTGACTGCGAACTTTTGGCCAAGGTTAAATCAGGGATAGATTTTTTTTTTCAAATGCAATTTATGTAGTCTATTCATACTCAACACTTTAATAAAATATTAAATTCATCTGTGCAAACTTCAAAAATAAAAGTTAAAATTGTAAATTGAATGTTAAAGTAAAAGCTAGACTAAAATAATAATTCTAAATTATTTATATGTTTAATAAATGTTTGTGTATGTTATTACTGGCAGTGGCTTCTTCTATTTTTGTTAAGATTAAAAAAAACATTTTAAGAATTTATGTTTTATAAATCTCTGCATCTCACTGAGCTAGTGGCATAGCTGATGGTCAGAGAAAAATCTATATGTAAAAGTTAGTTTAACAGTGCATATCTGCCTGCTCTATAAATTTTCCAGGTTCAAATTGTCTGGTGGCACACTGTAGCACAGATACAGTAAGACTCTAACTTCCACTTCTTCTATGATCATTATAATTGGCTACCCAATGTGGCCTGATTCACTTTAACCATGAGTACCCTGAGTAATTTTTTTTTTTCAAAATGAAATATTTTTATCTATTTACATAAAATCGTATACTTTAAGTCTTATAAAAGCATTGCCAGAAAGAAATAGCACATACATTAAAAATGAGAAAGAAAAGATATTAATAATTTTAAAACTGAAATTTTTTTTTAAAAAAGTCAAAAGGTTGCAATTAATATGTTTTTTTGTTAATATACATTATGCTTTAATGTGTATAGGTGTACACAGCCACGTAAGTTTATTGATTGTAAATGTGGTACCTTATGATGAGTGCCTTTGGGAAGTTACTTCAGTGTAACCCTATTTAAGCACTTCAATTAATCATAAATAAGTTGGTGGTATATATAATTGTGCTGCAAATATACACGTATGAACACATTATCTCTTAAAACATATTTACTTCAATGCAACGTCTTTAAATAAATAATTTGCTTGTCATGCCATTTGTTAAAAACAAAATATAGAGAAAATCGAACTCTTGTGGGGAGGAGGAATAAACATAGATGGTTCATAGGAAAATGATAGTCAACATTTTTTTTATATATAGTCTTTTTGTAAAATTACTAACCAAATGTCTCCATTAATTGTGTACCATAATTACTAACCCTAAGTAAAATATTTTTTTGTTTATTTTTTTAAGCAGTTTACTGATATGTAACAGGAACACATGCTGTTACATTATTTATTTTAAAAATTAGACATTGAAAAGTTCGCAAATAAAAACTTTTTTAAGAAATAAAATTTGAAAGTTAAAAGTCATCTAAACTTTATTTATATAAAATCGCACAGATGAAAAATTATTAAAAGAAAACTTTATTAAAGAAAAGGAAAATATTTTAAAACTAAATTTTCAGAAAAAAAAATTTGAAAGATTTACAGATAAAAAGAATGGAAAATAAATAAATTAATGCTATTGTAAAATGGAAATGATTATTTTAATTAGTTAAAAGTAAGCTAGCCCTTGGGCATTTCAAAATCTATAAGTAAAGGTCAGATAGGAGAGAAAAAACAATAGAAACTAATAGCCAATAAAAGAAATCCCTCAGGAAATAGATCTAAACAAAAAGACTATCACTATCATCATGATGTAATGTCCACTCAATCCAAAATATTAATATAAAAGAAAAAGTTTGGAAAAAAATTGAAGTGAACATAGAGCTGGAAGAAAAAAAAGATGGAGATGTGACAGCAGAGGTGAATTGTGTTAAGTTGGGGAGAGTTAGAGGAGAAGGGATTGGAAAGATGCTCTTCCAATTCTTTCAGTTAATTATAAAGAAAGTAAATGACATCGTCTTCCTATATCATGTACCTCAGGACACTAAGATACAGCAATAAAATATCAGCCACAATAAAGGACCTTGTGGGAATTAACACCTTACAAGTTGCAAGCAAATAGAAAGTGTCAACTTTCTTTTTAAACTATAAGAACTTTATGAACTCTAATAAGCTTTAACTATAATTCTAAAACTCCAGTATTTTGAAAAGAATAAGAACTTTAATATTTAATTGAAATACAATCCTATCTGACCAATGTAAATTTTTATTAAAATTTAATTTTATTTGATGTATTTTTTTAAAAATCATTTCCATTTATTTTTTTAATTTGTTTTTGTTCTTTCAGGTTTTATTATGATTTTTGTTATTTCATTAAACTAAACTTAATAAATGCTAAATTTAAGTTGGGCATGAATGGCTGCATAGATTTGTAATGTTATTGTAATTTAGGTTATTAGTTTTGTAGTTAAATTGGGTTAATGATTAGATATATTGATGTAATTAGTAAATGTAGTATGAGGTCCACTATGTGCAGGATCACCTTATATGCTGCACTTGGGTGAAATAAGCCTTTCTTATTCACCAATGGAGACAGATGGTATTCCCTGCTCCTTGGATCAGCCTTTTTTAGCCTATGGAATGGGATAGAAGCATGGAAAATACAATCCCTTCCTATGGAGTATTTTTTATATTGCTCTTCTCATCATACAAATATAGTATTCCTGTACTAGACAAGAGTCAATGTCTTCTATAACCATGCTGTTCAGATGTACATTCCTGACAGTATGATATTTGTGCTGTCATATTCATGCTGCATTGAATACATTGATGTATCAGATAGATTGACATTAGTTTGACTGCGAACTTTTGGCCTAAGGTTAAATCAGAAATAGATTTTTTTTTTCAAATGCAATCTATGTAGTCTATTCATACTCGACCCTTTAATAAAATATTAAATTCATCTGTGTGAACTTCAAAAATAAAAGTTAAAAATGTAAATTAAATGTTAAAGTAAAAGTTAGACTAAAATAATAATTCTAAATTATGTATATGTTTAATAACTGTTTGTGTATGTTATTACTGACAGTGGCTTCTTTTATTTTTGTTAAGATTAAAAAAAACATTTTAAGAATTTATATTTTATAAATTTCTGCATCTCACTGAGCTAGTGGCAGGGCTGATGGTCAGAGAAAAATATATATGTAAAAGTTAGTTTAACAGTGCATATATGCCTGCTCTATAAATTTTCCAGGTTCAAATTGTCTGGTGGTGCCCTGTAGCACAGATACAGTAAAACTTCCACTTCTTCTTCGATCATTATAATTGGCCACGCAATGTGGACCGATTCATTTTAACCATGAGTACCCTGAGTAATTTTTTTTGTCAAAATGAAATATTTTTATCTATTTACATAAAGTCATATAATTTAAATCTTATAAGAGCATTGCCAGAAAGAAATAGCACATACATTAAAAACGAAAAAGAAAAGATATTAATAATTTTAAAACTGAAATTTTTTTTTAAAAATGTCAAAAGGTTGCAATTAATGTTTTTTTTGTTAATATATATTATGCTTTAATGTGTATAGGTGCACACAGCTATGTAACTTTATTGATTGTAAATGTGGTATCTTATGATGAGTGCCTTTGGGAATTTACTTCAGTGTAACCCTATTTAAGCAATTCAATTAATCATAAATAAATTGGTGGTATATATAATTGTGCGGCAAATATACATGTACAAACCCATTATCTCTTAAAATGTATTTACTTCAATGCAACCTCCTTAAATAAGTAATTTGCTTGTCCTGCCATTTGTTAGAAATGAAATATAGAGAAAATAAAACACTTGGAGGAAGGAGGCATAAACATAGATGGTTCATATGAAAACGATAGTCAACATTTTTTTTGTATATAATCTTTTTGTAAAATTACTAACCGAATGTCTTCATTAATCATGTACCATAATTGCTAACCCTAAGTAAAATATTTTTATGTTTATTTTTTAAGCAAGTTTACTGATATGTAATGAGCACACGTGCCATTACATTATTTATTTTAAAAATTAGACATTGAAAAGTTCGCAAATAAATCTTTTTTAAGAAATAAAATTTGAAAATTAAAAGTCATCTAAACTTTATATATATAAAATCGCTCAGATGAAAAATTATTAAAAGAAAACTTTATTAAAGAAAAGGAAAGTATTTTAAAACTAAATTTTCACAAAGAAAAATATTTGAAAGATTTAAAGCTAAAAAGATTGTACAATAAATTAATCAATGCTATTGTAAAATGGAAATGATTATTTTATTTAGTTAAAAGTAAGCTAGCCCTTGGGCATTTCAAAATGTATAAGTAAAGGTCAGATAGGAGAGAAAAAACAATAGAAACTAATAGCCAATAAAAGAAATCTCACAGGAAATGGATCTCGACAAAAAGACCATCACCATCATCATGATGTAATGTCCACTCAATCCAAAGTTCTAATATAAAAGAAAAAGTTTGGAAATAAATTGAAGAGAAGAAAGAGTGGGAGAAAAAAAGATAGAAATGTGACAACAAAGGTGATATGTGTTATGTCCAAGAGAGTTAGAGGAGAAGGGATTGGAAAGACACAATTCCAATTTATTCAGTTAATTATAAAGAAAGGAAATGACATCATCTTCCTATATCATGAACCCCAGAACACCAAGATCCAGCATTAAAATACCAGCAACAATAAAGGACCTCGTGGGAATTAACATCTTACAAGTTGCAAGCAAATAGAAACTGTGGACTTTCCTTTTAAACCATAAGAACTTTATGAACTCTAATAAGCTTTAACTATAATTCAAAAACTCCATTACTTTGAAAAGAATAAGAACTTTAATATTTAATAGAAATAGGATCCTATCTGACCAATGTAAATTAGTATTAAAAATTAATTTTGTTTGATGAATTTTTTTTTTAATCATTTCCAATTATTTTTTTTTTTTTGTCATTCAAGTTTTATTATGATTTTTGTTTTTTCATTAAACTAAACATAATAAATGCTAAATTTAAGCCCAGCATGAATGGCTGCATAGATTTGTAAAGTTATTGTAGTTTAATTAAGAGAGGGTAAATCTTAGGTTATTTGTTTTGTAGTTAAATTGGGTTAATGGATTGGATATATTGGTGTAATTAGTAAATGTGTTATGAGGTCCACGCTATGCAGGATCACCTTATAAGCTGCACTTGGGTGAAATAAGACTTTCTTATATTCTCTGCTCCTTGGATCACCCTTTTTTAGCTTATGGAATGGGATAGTAAGATGGAATATGCACTCCCATCCTATGGTGTTTTTTATATATTGCTTTTCTCATCAGACAGATGTAGTATTCTTGTACTGGACAAGAATCAATGTCTTTTATAACCATGCTGTTCAGATGTACATTCCTGACAGTTTGGTATTTGTGCTTTCATATTCATACTGTATTGAATACATCAATGTATCGGATAGATTGACACTATTTTGACTGCGAACTTTTGGCCCATTGTTAAATCAGGGATAGAATATTTTCTTTTCAAATGCAATCTATGTAGTCTATTCACACTCGACACTTTAATAAAATACTAAATTCATCTGTGCGAACTTCAAAAATAAAAGTTAAAAATGTAAATTAGATTTTAAAGTAAAAGTTAGACTAAAATAATATTTCCAAATTATGTATATGTTTAATAAATGTTTGTGTGTGTTATTACTGGCAGTGGCTTCTTTTATTTTTGTTAAGATTGAAAAAATATTTTAAGATTTATATTTTATAAATCTCTGTGCCTCACTGAGCTCATGGCATTGGGATGACAGTCGGAATAAATACATATGTAAAAGTTAGATCTTAATAGTGCATATCTGCCTACTTTATAAATTTTCCAGATTCAAATGCCTGGTGGTGCCCTATATAGCAGATACGGTAAGACTGAACTTCATCCGATCATTATAATATATATATATTTAATGGTTTACAAACTATTACAAACAATCTTTAAATCTGCACAAGTACTTTTGGTTAATTTTTTACACCTGCCTCAACTTCCATTAAATTCAAAAAACCAAAGCGGAAGCAAACATCATCAATTCAAATTCCATGAATCTCGTATTTTAATGTTAGCATTAAAATATGAGATTTGTGGAATTTGAATTGATGACTTTTGCTTCCGCTTTTGTTTTTTGAATTTAATGGCAGTTGAGGCAGGTTTTAGAAATTAACCAAAAGGACTTCTGCAGATTTAAAGATTGTTTGTAATAGTTTGTAAACTGTTAAATTTATTATTTCAATTATAATTACAAATTTGTTTTTAATTAATGGACATTTTATATATATATATATATATATATATATTATAATCTACACTCCCAACACCGCTCATATATATTACATAACGAAATGCCCAGGCACCAGTTCTATTAATGAATAGAACAATATAACAAAAGATATAATAAAATTATTACTGAGACTCTATATTTAAGTTTATGTTCAGCTCAGCTCAGTGGGAGGCTATAGGCAGTTCATAAGATATATGATAATAAATGAATAAAAGAAGAAATATAAAATATTTAATATAATGTAAATTCCTTTGTTAATTAATTGTATAATAAAGAATCATAATGTTTACTTAGTTCAGTCTATTAAAAATATACTTTAAACTTAATTTCTTCGTTCATCCAAGTATAACATATATCAGCTTGCTATAATTATACTCTTAACAATTCTATGACTTGGCATATTATAATCTAAACATCTACTGTAATGCCAATCAAGAAATAAACAATAAGATAAAATCTCAGGGAATTTAACAAACACAGTTGAATTAAATAAAATATATTGGCCCATAAATTATAATTCTTAAGTATGATAAAATGTAATAAAACAAATTTACTAAACATTTTACTGTGTTTCAATAATAAGATAATGACAGAAATAGGGTATTTTAATCTCATATCATCATCTCACAAATATACTGACCTGGCAACCTTTTTAATACGTTTATCAAGTGGCAAATACTTTTTATAATGTTTGGATTAAGAATTACAATATTGTCAGACACTAGCAAATTTAATATTATAACTCTAAAATATTATATCTGTTTTATAATAGATTTATGAAATGTGGAGATGTGGAAATGGAAATACGAATGTACACAAGAATAACTCAAGACACAGTTCTTAAGATTTTAAATAACGAAACAAATCATTTATTATAACAAAATAAGATAGATTTGGTTTAACATAATATTTACAAATGGACTATTTGTTTTACAGACTTTTAAATTATCAAATGAATCTGTAGTATCAGTTTGGGATTATCCCTACTATCAAAGCAAATTAATAACAAAGTTTAAATATCCTGACTTCGAACACAGGTTTTGCCTATATGTTTCATCTATATGACAATAAATAAGTAAAATGTTATATTATTAGCACAAAAAAATAGATACTTTCGAGGATATTATTCTTGATTAACCAAATAAATCAAATTACTTAAATTTAGCTTTCAGCAAAGCAACCTTCTCTAATTGACTAATAATCACTTTCAATTACTTATACCTTTCATTTATAGCACAAAATCATGTTTATTCTGATGATTTGATGATTTGTAACATTATTTAAATAAATACACTGTATTTTAAAATATTTATTTCCCGTTTTAATCTTAATACTTTATACTTCTATTAAATGAATGTAATATATTTCAAAAGCATTTATTTCTCATTTTAATTTTAATAATTCTATACTTTATATACGCGATATTATTTATATTACGTGTGTGCGCGCACATTCAAGCAGCAATAATGTAAAACAATCTTTTCTATAAACTCTCCATTCATTAAGAAAATATCATACAATTATTTTATTTCGAACAATGTCGTAATTCATCAATAAAAATATGACACTAATACTACATCAAGAGTTAATCTAACAATTTATCTAGCCACATATTAATTAACACAAAGCTATATTTTTATGATTATATATACTATACGTTACAAGGGGAATCTACATGAGGAGCAAATAACTTTTACTGGACACTTTTACAATTCCTCATTACCAAGAATCTAAGAAAAAACGTCACATAACTTCCTAAACATCATTTAATCATATTTCAACAATAACTCATCTACTTCTAAATACATTATTGGTGGGGATTAAATTCCTCATCACCAGGGCCCTACGAATATCATTTCAAAAAATATCATTAATCATACGCATATAAAATAAACTAGGCTCTACTCATATAAAATTATTGACATATTCTAAATAAGCAAGATCTTTTATCCCTATAGACATTACAACGCAATCAGATTTCTTTCTATTTTCATAGCTTCTCTAAATATCGAACATTATAAATACATGCTGGCAGATAAATACATACAGATAATATATCAATCTGTTCAACTCAGTAGAATACAACAATGTATGAAATTTATGCATAAAATATTCACAAACTGAATTTTATCAAATAAATATTATAATTGTGCAAAACAAACAAACACCTGTGAATAAAAAGTATATATAATATTAACTCTAAATTACACACTAAGCAGGTAATATGATAATTAAATATTGCATTAAGGCATAACTTTTAATTTAATAAACTTTAGGTTAGTTTTTAAAATTTAATGGTTCTAATTAGTACCAATGAACTCTTTTTATATCTAACAAACTATTTCTATTATAAGTTCATTGATTTAAACAAAGAACAAAATTTTCACTTTGAGATAATAAAGTATACAAAATAAATGTAAACCTCTCTAATAATATATTAAAAAAAATTTTCTTTCTTTTCCCTTCGTAAAAGAATAATAAGACCTGTTTGAACACAATCAATTTTTACCAGCGTACTCCTCATTTAGATACGCTTCAGAGACGGTCTCGAAAATCAAAATAACACAGATTATAAATGAACATAATAATAAATAAGCATATCTACCTATCATATATATTAATTATGACAAGCAATAAAAAAAAATAAAGAAACAAAGGTTATTAGTTTTGTAATTTAAAATAAAAGTTCACTTCAAAAGCTCGGTTCCAGGTTTTACGAAACAATATGGGACACATTCCAAACTGAATTTAAACTAAAATGCACTTCTGCAGTATAACTTAAAAAAATATAAGCATAATTTAAATATGCCCAGTACCTTTCAGTGTTCATAGCATAACCATTCGAGGTGCCAAATTATACACAAGCAGTGAATTTCTCCTTTATTATACTGAAAATATAAGACATTTTCCGTGCAGTTCTGGATTAAATACGCGATTATCCTTAGTATTTTTTTGAATAGCATTTAATAATACTTTAAATTGTCCTTAGTAATTCCATAATTAATAATGCTTTATTATATATTCCATCCTTATTGAAGAGAACAAAAATTACCCTCATTTCTGTCCTTCTATTCAATTTAAACAGAAGTAGCTTACATTTTATTTCCTTAATTTAAAAATACGTATTAGCTCCAGAAATATCGAATAAATGAATACTGTTATCTCCTTATGATGAACTTAAACATAGTATGATCTATCAAAATAGACATATCCTTAAGTCTATGTATAATCTTCACAAAGAACACTACACAAAAAATAGTGAGAAATTAAAATATATTCTATAGAACAGTTCTGCATGCGTTTTCCATATATATCAAAAAAATATGCTGCTTAATGATACAACAATAATATTTATGTAAACCATTCTTATTAAAAATGGCAATTAAATGAAATAATATAGACTGGACATTATTAACATACATTTTTAAAAGAGTAATAGTTATAAAGGGATTAATTCAGAAATGTTTAAATCGAAGAGAGTTAATCAAACTGACGTACCTTTTTTAAAACCTTAGAATTGCATTTTTAATTCATTTTTTTCCATAATAAAGTTCTGAAGCTCCTTTGGAAGTTTTTACTCTAAAGTCTTTTCAAAGTCAATTTGACTTCAGCAACTGGCTTTAATTTTTACAATACATGAACCACTGTTTACTGGTTACAATTACATTATAAAAAAGCCAATTTTCTACTCGAGATCTTTGTTAAAAAAAATCTTTTTAGCAAAGTTCATTTGCCTTTCCCCAAGGTTACTCCCATGCATCTTGCTAACTAACTAATTACATATGCAAAAACAAATCTTTTCAAAAAAAAAAAAATCATTTTGATTTTTAAAACTAAATGAAGACAAGAAAAAAAAATACAAATAATAAAATAAATAGCTTTTACAAACTTGAAAGAAAAATGAATATTAATTAACTATCAAATAAAAATGATTAATAATTTATTCAATTTATAAAATAATTCATTGATCTAACTATCTATTAATCATTGGAAGGAAATATATATTTGTTAAATTATTTAAGATAATTACTCTTATTTAAATGTTTTTATTGTGAATGTACTATTGTTTGCTGTTATTAAAGATGAAAATGAAATGAAACATAATGCAGAATCATACATGCATACACATGTACTACAACCTAAATATTGAACCATCTTAACTAAATATAATTGAAACTGCTATTAACTGTTGACAAAAAAGATAAGAATTAATGAATAAAGGATATGTGAAACCATTCAAATAATATTATACTAACACAGGATAACATTGCATCTTTCCAATAAGATGTATCAATTCCACTAATAAACAACCCCCCTTCCTTACATTAAATACCTCATTAACCACAATAATACTAATAAATACGTATAAAGTGGTCAGTAAACTGCATAAGCAATCCATATTTAAGCTTTAAGCAATCTCCAGCAAAAAATTTTAAAATTCTAAGGCTATTTCATTTTTTTTAGTATAATAGAACTATTTATTTAAGATACAAAGTATCTTAAACCATTGTGCCCATTCAGATGGTCACAATATATATATATATATATATATATATATATATATATATATATATATATATATATATATAAAATATAAAAAAAAAAAAAAAAAATTGCATCACAAAAAGATGCTCATATGAAAATATTAATAAATATCATGAAGAAATCTGCTTAGTAGTATCAGAAGATTACAGCTTATGGATATTCATGGGTTTTATTTGAAACCAGAACAAAAAGGGTGATGCATGCATGGAGCCAATTTATGTGATCCTGTTGAAGATCCTGGATGGTACTTTCAAAGATTCATTGAAGTTGAAAAGACCGATTTATGTCTGCAAACTTTGGCAGAATCAGTTAATTAAAAAAGAAGAGTCTTCAGTGAGCTATGATGGGCTATTTTTTTCTAGAGTGATTTCCATATGGAGGTAACTCAGGTGACAATATAAGTCCCAAGGAGTTTTGGCCTTGTTCTTGAACTTGTAGACATGAGACAGGGTTCAGGTTTCTGATACACCCTTGGAACGAAGCACAATATATGAAAAACATGAATGAGAAAGCCTGTATGCATGCAACACTTGGAACAAAACTTACTTTAAAAAAATACTTAATGAATTAATACCTATATATTATGAAATATTCTGTGTAATGGTATGATTTGAATACTAAACAGTAAGGGAGAGCTTAAATTCATTAATAAAATGACAAAATATTGAAATAAAAATCTGTTTCCCCTGTTACATTAATTTATATATAAAATTTCCCACAAACATTAAAACAAACATGAAAATTCAGTTCTATGTGCTTTGATGATATAGTACACATCATTATATATATATATATATATATATATATATATATATATATATATATATATATATATATATAGATGTTATATATGTATATATATATATATATATATATAAAATATAATAGTTAGGTGGTGGTTATTTCCTTTCACAGAAAGAGATTTGAAATTTTAGAATTAGCACTATTATTTTAAATTAAAATAAAAACATTTCTGAGAAAAAACAGATTTCTATTCTGTTTTTTGGCAATCACACTATAATATAATTGAGTTGTTTTTTCCCAAATCTGCAAGTGTCCATTGTACTTAAAATAACAAACTTGTTTTAATTAAAAGAAACTAAACTGATCTCCCCATGAAAAAAAAGGGGGGAATTTTAAAAAAAAAAGAGTTAACATTCTTGCAAATTTTGAAAATTATTGACATATTATTTAAAATATAAAATATAATAATCAAAATACAAAATATTGTTGCCACACAAAAATGAAATAAGAAATTAGAAGTATTTACTAGAAGCTCAATGATAAGAGAAAGATTAAGAGACTTTTGGAGAGTGGAATACATTAGTTTACAAATTATTTTAGTTGATAATGAATTAGCTGATCTTAATAACAGCTATAAGGATTACACTACATTTAAAAGAATGGCTAGACAAGAAATACAGTTTAAAATTGAGATTATACATGTAAATTTATGAGTTATAGTAGCAACATGGATTTGTTATTTTGTTCATTATTGATGGCGATTCTTGGATAATTTAAAAAATCCATTGTAGACTAGATCTAGTTTTATTCAGGTTGGTCAGGCAGGTAGCACTTTCAGTATTTAGTATATATGTTCATAGTAATAGTTCATGAGTATCTGGATCCTGGGTGATGGTGTTGGAAATGATGGCATTCTGAAACAGTGAGAAAGGTGAAAGTTTTTACTTATTCATGATATATTGAGTCAAAAGAACAAGGAGTGTGGATTTTGCTTGCCATTGCTCTTCTCACAGTATTTGCTCTCCTTTGGGTGTTTAAATGCAGCACTATTTATATTATTTTGAAGTTGTTCTGGAATGCTTTTAACTATATGACTTAAGGCAATTTATATACTTTGGTGATTTGCAATTTGCAGACCAGTTGCATACCTTTGTTCTGGTAAGTTTTTAAGACAATGCAATTCTGCTAAGAATTTTTGGAAGGAATGTTTTAAAATCTCAGATATTTGAAAACAAATTTGAAGTGGATAAAATTTCCACTAATAGATTTTACATTACTTTTATAAAATTATAACAATTTAATTTGGACTAAATGGATTTCCGATTAATTGACTTAGTTGCATTCGAAAATATTTGGCAGGATTACATCACCTTTTCTGACCACCATTACCAAAATAAATAATAAAATTTTACATAATTTTAAAAATACAAATTAATATTAAATATTTTAATATTATAAACACTTTATAAATAATCTCCCCTCACCTATGATATATATGTATCCATTACGCACATATATGAATAATATAATATAAAATATTTATTCATTTAAGATATTTAAATTAAGACATTTATATATATATACTTCAATGATTATTTTAATAATTAAGCAAAAAATGTATTAATAAATGTGTATATATGCGTAAGGATGGAGTTTGAATATAGTTTGGTGGTGAGAGATTTTGAGTGGTTGTGAAGCTAAATCTGAGTATCAGATTGACCACTTCAATATATATATATATTATATTGCAATAATTTATCCAAACTATACATACAGTGCCTCTTAGCATATTTCAAAAATTGAAAATATTTGTACCCTCACACTTTGCCTTATGTTTGGTGCAGATTTATGCGCGCCTAGTTCCTCTACTCGTTTTCAAAAAAAATACTTAACGTATATGCATAATCTATTGTTTATTATTCAACTTGACTATATCATATTAAAAACTTTAATTTAATTGCTAACTGCAGTGTTTTATATGTTAAATTTTAAAGAGAACAGTTACAGTAAATAAAGGAGAGTATTTACAAATATTGAAAAAAATCTTATATATTTATAAATATAAATATTTTTTCTTGTTTCTTAGTCACTTCTAATAATAACAAGTACATGGTTTGCAATGAACGATAAATAATCATTAAAGAGATTATTTGACTAGACTTTCTGAATTACAAAAGATGAAATAGCAATTATTAGAATCAAATAACGAGCAAGGTTAAATTTAGCAAGTCTTTAGTTCTAAAATTTTGTAACATTTAATGATAACAATTCATTTGATGAACTCCATCATTTGTAAGCAGATTGGTACTTTAATTAAAAAGATGTAGAGAATGCATTCACTTTCTGAATTTCCCATTGCTCTCTGCTCTCACATTTGAAAATAACTAAATTAAATAATAGAATATCATGTCATCTATAGTATATATATTTAATAAATGTTCAATTTATATCATAATTAATTTTAAAATTATAAAAATGATACAGAAATAACACAATCCTGATACCATCTATTAACCAATGACTTATTAGGTGAATTAAAATTTAACTGCCCTCACAACAAGGTATAGACTGCAATTGCAATGTTATTTTATTTTAAAATAAGATTATTTATATACATAACAAAAAATACTGTTATTATAAAACGAATACTTTAAATACTGATCAATTAGGTATTTGTGGAATGGTGTCTTTTATTGAATTAGAGTTTATATACTGATTTGATAAAGACAATTACTTAACTTTCACATGAAATACGTATATTGGTTATTATTTATCTTTTCAGCATATGTGTGATCAGGTAGGTCAGCAATATAAGATGTCATGGAGAATTGAGGGCATATGAAAGTCTGAGTTCGAATTCCTTATATATTATATTATATATGTGCAGATGAATGTAAGCCTGTACATTGTATTAAATTAACTTTATAATAAAAAAATGTATTTATAATAATGCAACTATTACACTAACATTTAATACACAATTGAGTTGCATTAATTTACAACTATTTAATGATAAATAAAGCAAAATAAATGCTATTAGCACATATTATCAGCCCCAATTCATTCATATGTCTATATATTTATAGTAAAAGTGTCTACATCAAAGTACATGAATATCTCCACAAGTATTCAGTCATTATATGATATCCCTAAGAAGTGACAATAAAACATTCGATTATTTTTTAATCATGTCAATAATATTTTCTTTGTTTTTTCTTTGATAAATTGAAAGCTTATTAAGATATCCATCATCAAAATCAAAGAAAAAAGTCACTATCATTTTACCACATACTAAAACCCATCTTCAACTTCATTAGGTACATATATATATATATATATATATATATATATATATATATATATATATATATATATATATATATATATATATATATATATATATATATATATATATAATAGGGGCAAAACATGTTGATTCATCTAACATGAGCTGGAACACACAAAATATACTTCAAATCCAGTCAAGCCCAAGATTTAGGTCAGGGACCAATCTGGATTCAAACCCATTCTCTAAGCCCCAGATCAAATACCTAATGAATAACATATAATGATGGCACACAAGAATTTATTCTAAAGTCTGGCCCACTAGCAGAGCAGAGAAGACAATGAGTCTTAATATAAACTACATTATAACTTAACTACAGTAGGCATACACATGGTTGTGGGAGTTCGAATGACTTAAATAAGTTTAGACAATAAAAATAGTTTAATATAATGAATTAATTATATACATTAATGTCTGCATGAATGGGTGGTCTACCAAATGACAGATAATTATATATTTGGATTCACCCTGATGATTCTCAAATGCTCCTTTATTAAATAAATAGTATAGCTACATTAACACACATCTTTGGTGGGTACGGTATTAAGATGCCAATCATTTGTTAAAAAGATTACATAATATTGCCATTAATGCTTTGGTTTCCAAATTTAAAACAAAGTCACTAACATATTATTTTAGGAAGCATTCCGGAATTCATTACATATATAAAATAAGGTAAACTGTTTTTACAGCATTGCGGTCATGAAAATAAATAAAATATATTTGATACATTGTACGGACTTAAACCTGCATTTATATATGCAATATATGTGGGATTCGAATTCAGACTTTCACACAACCCACTACTATCAGTGCCATCTCATATTGCTGACCCACCTGATCACACACATGTGAAAAGATACATTTGAAAAATTATATCTGATTATATGACAAAATATTTATTGAAAATTCTTTTAATTAACATTTAAAAGACAGAACGCTTGATTTTCCCTGAGGCAGATACTCTTAAATACAGAAATAATAAATTATGATGGTGGGATTGTATAATAAGATTGAAATAACATTATTAATTAATAAAATTAGCAATATTTGGCATATACATATATTTTTGAGCAGAGTGCAATTTTAATATTAGAGCACAAAAATTGGATCATAAAGCAAAAAAAAATAATACCCTAAGAAGTGGTGGTACTGACATAATGTCAAAGAAATTAAATAAAAGCTTTGTGCTTCTGGATGAAATAGAAATCTTAAGACCCCCTTCTTAGGGTAGTGCTTAGAGAAAAGTGATTAGGTATGGTATGGACATCACCAGTGTGCAGAGTCTTTTTATACAAAGGTCCTGGAAAGCTCAACTATCCGCAGGACAGAACATGAAAAAAAATCCATGGGTTCGATAGTGTTGCAACCCCCAGATTAGCAGAACATATATAAATTCATGAAGATGAGCTGAATGTTAGTAAGGTACTATGAATAAATGTCACAAATGACATGGTATAGAAGTTACTGCTCTAAAATAAATGACCATTTGTTTTAATGGTATGATTTATACAAACAAGAAACTATGCCACTATAATATATGTATAGAGAAGATTTCCTTTAATAAAATATACATTAAGATTTTATCCCCTCCTTTTTCTGCTATTTAAAATAATTCAACCCACCTTCATGGATTTTGGTAATAACCAAGAATATTTAAGCAGTTGATATTTTAAAAGTATGAAAAATAAAATAATGTTAGTTGTTATAAAAAAAAACAACAACTAATAGGTCACCCATTCAGAATTTAAATAACTACTATTTTAAAAGACTCCAAAGCATTAATTAGCTTGAATGATGGATTTACCCCATGTAGAATTACTTCTTTCTATTTGGAGTTGAACAAATAACAATTTTTATAATAAAAACACAACATAAAATGTTGACTTGTAAAAACAATCTCATGAGCATATTAATTAATCATACATTATGTTTTGAGAGGACAGTAATAACCTTACTTCATGGAGATTAAACTAAAAGAAAAAAAGCAAAGATTGCATAAGATTGGTATATTAATAATAACTAAAATATACATGTAAAATCAAGTAATAAATACATATAAATAAATGACCGTACCAAAGTTAAAGAAAGTTAAAGCATATGAGATAGGATTAGATAAAAAAATCATTTGAGAACAATTCACATTTTACATATTAGAAAGAAATTAAGTTAAATGATACATTAGGAGAAATCTTGATAGTAGGGTTCAAGATTAGTTAGACTAGCTTTACTTCTAGGCTGCAGCATGAAATACTGATTTACATGGCACATTTCTTAGAGTCCATTTTAAAAAGTCAGTTCATGCACAGTGATTCAGGATCCATGCAAGTTTTTATGTGACAGAAAACTTCTACTTAGCATTCCTAAGTTCTCAGGTCAGGCTTTTACTTCATTCTTAGGCAGCAGGATGGTATGGCAGTAGAAGATGACCTCCATGGGTTGAAAAAAGTGATGGGTTTTTTACTCGATCATCATTTTTAAATTTCAAACCAGCATGGGTTATGTTAACAACACAGTTCTCTCAATAGTAGCTAACTTTTGGTTTTCAAAATCAGCTCATTTGATATCCCACTCAGGTATTTGTGGAATGCTTTTAACTTTTTATTTCTAGCTCAAACTCTAATCTTTCATCTCACAAAATCTTACATTTTTTTTATCAATAGTTCCTGAAGATGCAATTGTTAGATAATGCTCCAAAAATATATTAAAATTTATTTCCAGATTGGAAATAGATTTGTCAAAAATGTTTATAACAAAAGTATAATCCATTAGTCTTATTTCCCATTTTATTTTCAGTAAAAACTTTAATTAAACATTCCTTCCCAAGATTAAAATAATATTGTAATTCCACCCCACTAATTATTTTTGGACAATAATGGTTGCATCTTCCATATTGGATTTTACAAAAATATAGTTTATTTTTTAAAAAATAATTAAAAAAAAAAGTTTTATAAATGATGTATAATATATATATATATGAGCTGCACTTACATATTTTAATGTGAAGAAGAAAAAATTAATAATAATAAAAATATTGAAAAGCTAAAATTTATCATTTTGAGGCATGTTTCTCAGACATATATACACGAAATATATATATAAGTGGGATGTGATATAAGGTTTGAATTTAGGTTAATGGACAGAACCATGAAGCTTGATCTTGTAGTAAGATTGACTGCTTCAATATGAGTATATATATTAATAATATTACAAATTGATGTCTGTATTTCTTCAAAATAATATATGTAAACTTACAAATAAATATTAGAAAATGTAGTAATTAAAATTTGTTAAAAAAACAAACAAAAAATATAAATGCCACTTAGAAGTGCTTTCAACTATTCTTGTAGTCTTTGTCAACTAATACTTTGAAAAGTCAACTTTCCCATAACTATGTAATCTTAATGTTTTCTGCCTGTCTATTGATATATTAAAGATAATGATAATTTATCAGCTTCTGTTTTTTATGACTATAATAAATCATATATATATGGTTTTGATTTCAATTATAATAATATAAAAATGTTGCAAACTGAAAGAAATAATAATAAAAGAAAAATCAAGGAAGCTATGTTAATATATAAATACAAGCAAGACTTAATCAATAGGCAGGCAGCAAATGTTAATATCATGGAATTATGGGAAAGTTGACATTTCAAAGTATTAGTTGTTAAATACTACAAGGATAGTTGAAAGCACTCCTAAGTGACATTTATATTTTTTGTTCTTTTTAAAAAATTTTAAGTAATGTATTTTCTAATATTTATTTATAAATTTACTTATATATATTGTAACAGGCATATGCACCGTTACATTATTTTTTTAAAAAATTAGACATGAAAAATAAAAGTTCACAAATAAAAACTTCTTTTATAAGAATTAAAAATTGAAAGTTGAAAATCAACTAAACTCTAATATATAAAATCGCACAGATGAAAAATTATTAAAAGAAAATTTTATTAAAAAAAAGAAAGTTTTAAAACTAAATATTAAAAAAAAGACTTGAAAGATTTAAAGATAAAAAGAATGTACAATAAATTAATTAATGCTATTTTAAAATGAAAATGATTATTTTAATTAGTTAAAAGTAAGCTAGCCCTTGGGCATTGCAAAATGTATAAGTAAATGTCAGATAGGAGAGAAAAAACAATAGAAACTAATAGCCAATAAAAGAAATCTCTCAGGAAACAGACCTCAATGAAAAGATCATCATCGTTTTGAAGTAATGTCCACTGAATCCAAAAGTCTACAATAAAAGGAAAAGTTTGGAAGTGAAGAGAAACCTGGGAGAGAAATAGAGATGTGATAAAGAGAGATATGTTAGTGTGGAGAGAGTTGGAGGAGAAGGGATTGAAAGACGCACTTTCAATTTCTTCATTTGTTCTAAAAAAATGAAATATCATTTTCCTATATTGTGGACTATAGGGCATCTGGGCCCAGCAATAACTACCAGCTACAATAAAGGACCAATGGCTAATTGCACACCAATCTCCTCATGACTCCGTGGGAATTAACACCTTTCAAATTACAAGCAAATAGAAACTACAGACTTTTTTTAAAAACAGTAAGAACTATATAGCTAATGAACATTTTCAAAACAGTAAAAACTTTGATTCCAAAAACTTCTCAATATTTAAATAGAAATAGAATTTCCTTTCTGACTAAATTATTTATTAATTATTTTATTGAATGTATTTTTTTAAAAAATCATTTCCATTTTTTTTTGTTTGTTCTTTTAAGTTTTATTATGATTTTTGTTTTTTCATTAAACTAAACTTAAAACTAAACTTAATAAATGCTAAATTTAAGTTGGGCAAAAATGGCTACATAGATTTGAAAAGTTATATTAGTTTAATTAAGGGAGGGTAAATCTTGGGTTATTTGTTTCGTAGTTAAATTGGGTCAATGGATTGGATATATTGGTGTAATTAGTAAATGTAGTATGAGATTCACTATATGCAAGATCCTATTATACACCACACTTGGGAAAAATAAGTCCCATATCTCACTGACCATCGGAAGCAGATGGTATTCCCTGCTCCTTGGATTACCCCTTTTTAGCCTATGGAATAGAATAGTAAGACAGAAAATGCAGTCCCTTCCTATGGAGTTTTTTTTTATTGTTCTCACTAGACAGATGTAGTATTCCTGTACTGGATGAGAGTCAATGTCTTCTATAACCATGCTGTTCAGATGTACATTCCTGACAGTATGGTATTTGTGCTGCCATATTCATGCTGCATTGAATACATCGATGTATCAGATGGATTGATGTTGGTTTGACTGTGAACTTTTGGCCTAAGGTTGAATAAGGGATAGAATATTTTCTTTTCAAATGCAATCTATGTAGTCTATTTATACTCGACACTTTAATAAAATATTAAATTCATCTGTGTGAACTTCAAAAATAAAAAAGGTTAAAAATATAAATTAAATGCTAAAATTAAAGTAAAAGTTAGACTAAAATAATAATTCTAAATCTTATATATGTTTACATAAATGTTTGAGTGTGTTATTACTGGCAGTGGCTTCTTTTATTTTTTTTTATATTGAAAAATATTTTAAGAATTTATATTTTGTAAATCTCTGCGTCTTACTGAGCTAGTGGCATGGGCTGATGGTCGGAATAAAAAATATACGTAAAGTTAGATTTTAACACCGTGTATCTGCCCACTCTATAAATTTTCTAGGGTCAAATGGCCTAATGGTATTCTGTATGGCAGATACGGTAAGACTCATTGATCATTGATCTATCCGACCATTATAATATATATATATATATTCAGTGTTTGACAAGATGTTAAAAGTGGATAGAAATTAGTCCTTACCTTATAGGAAAATAATATGAATTAACAATTATCAATGTTAACAAGAAGATACAGATGTATGATAATCTGTAATGAATCTGAAAAGCAAAGATTATTGTGTACTGCATGTATAAGGGAAGAAAATGGTTTGATTATCTGCACTGGTGAGTGGATGTGATATGTAAGAGTTAGGATAAGAAATGTACTGATAAAAATTTAAAAAATCTAAAAACTATGTATTACAATATTTTACTGAACTAAATATTTGAAGGAATTGCTATTATTAAAATTAGAAATGATATGTGGCTTGAATTTTTTAAAATGGGGTTATTTTCATTGGATTTTATTTGATAGATTTCTCTAATATTTTCATTTTTAATAAATGTTTGTATGTTAAATAATATAGAATACTTCTTTATCTTAAATTTTTATATTAAATTGTTCATATTTGTAAATAGTGTTAAAATATTTTTATAATCATTTTAGTTAATATAATAACATAACAATTATTTTATTAAATGTTTGTTATGCGGAACACTGTTATGATAAATTATTTTTCAAGGCCATAATCTCTATAAAATATAAATTATTGCATTTGAAATCTTTTTTAAATTTACAAATAATCATTTCTACAAACTATAACCTGAAAAAATAACAAATTTTCAAATTAAGTACATATTATATTAAATAATATAAATATCTTACAATATTTATAAATATGTGACCAGTGATTCAAGAATAACCATACAAATGATATTAAAAAAATAGAAATATCTATATTTCATAATGATAAAAATTATAGATAAATCTAAATAAAGCAAAATAATAAGAATAATGATATAGCTATGTTTCTATTATTATACATTTAAATGTTTACAAATTTCTGCTGTTTACTATATGACTAAAAAATGAAACACGTGAGAAACTTCGTAAGCATTATATGCATTTATAAGTTAAGGCTTAATGGCTTAGATAAAGAATTATTTGCTGACCCTAATAAGTTTTAATCATTTTTTAACATATTAAAAGTAATATAAAATATGATCAATAATATCGATCCAAATAATCAATAACAATGTTTATTTGTAGAATTAAGTTAATATTTGAAGATATATAGAATGCTTTTTAAATAAAATAATGCATTATTTCAGTTGAAAGAATTTAATAATTTATAAGATCAGCTTACATCAGACATTTTATGAATTTTGATATCATCTAAAAGAATAAAAATTAAAATATAATGATAATATATATTCTCAAAATTATTGGAACTTTTTATAAAAATTAGCAGCTAAGCTATTACTCATCAGGAAAATGTTTCTATATCCAAATTATAATAGAAAAAAAAAAGATTGGTGCAATTACTATTTAAATTACATTATTTTTATTACAGCAATTTCAACATTTTTGTTGAATAGTTTAGCATAAGCTTGTGGTTAAGACCTGTAGAGGTCCCTACCTTCACATTTTCATGCACATATTCTTGAGGTTTACAGCCTCAGTAAATATTACTTACAGTCTTAGATAAATGATATCTAAAACGTTAGGGTGGTTTAACACTTGCAAATTATTAAACTGTAAGACTTTTGTTTTAGGTCAAATGCAATAAAATATAAGCAAAGATAAGGTTTAAAATTTTATCAATTTGATCATGTTTGACTTAAATAGATTAAAAGATGTGTGACTGTGTAGAAAACAGTCAATTGGTCATAGAACTTTATTCACATTAAATAGAAGATATATGATTTTATAATAAGTTGCAAATGTTTTAGCATTCTATATTAAGATAATTTTTTAGGAATTTGACATTAGATGATTATTCACTGAAAATGTAAATTAGTTTCAATGTATGAGTAGATTTTTTAAATAAAGGGGACTCTAAATTTTGGTGTTTAATACTGGTTTTCATGATATAGTTGCTGAATTTAAAAAATGGAAAAAAAATAGTGCATTAAATCTTAGGAATATAATTAATTACTTAAAATGAATAAATCTTCATAAACTTTTAATTCTTCTTTGCTATCTTATTTTCTTCCAATTTTTTATTATCTTTTTTAATTTTATATCGTATGTTTATTGGATATATTAAAATGAAGCTTTGTTTACATCTGGTATAGATTTAAATTTGATTCTTAAAACTATGTCTTGATAAAACGTGATTTCTATAAGGTTTTTTTTCAGGACAGACTTGTTACAGAATGATTTTATACAAGCAGATCTTCTGATAAACAGAAATGATGAAATTATATTGCTAATCCTTGGAAAATAAGTTGTTTCAATTTTCTTACATTATAATTTCAAAGTGCTGTTTTTAATTAATATTACATATTAAAAGTGATTGCTTATTTACTCTTAAGAGTGCAAAAATATGTGAGTCTATCTTGTATATTTATAAACTTTACTAATATGAAGCTTTCTTTCATCTGATATAGATTTAGATTTAATATTTAATAATTTCACTTGGAAGGAATCCAATCTTATAAGACCTGAGGTACCAACTATAAACGATTGATTTATATTAACAGACTATCTAACAAAACATGGGTGCTACAATGATATATATATAATTTTATTAAACTTATTAGTAATTATAAATTTTATTAAACGCTCACTATTATTTCAGTAATAGTTTTAACAAGGCTGTAAACCTTAGCAATGAGCGTCTGAAAAAATCGTCACTAGGGACCTCTGTAGGTCTTTAAAACACATGCTTACGCTATGAAGAAAAGAGAGAATCCCAAGAGAATCCCTTCTTTACTTCGACCTACTTTTATATATAAATAGGTATTAATGTATTATAAGAATTGTGGACTTAATTAGTGAAGTATTTAGTAGCTTCACACTCTTAGATCAAAACACTTCTGCTTCACCTATTTATATATAAAAGTAGGTCGAAGTAAAGAAGGGATTCTCTTAGGGATTCTCTCTTTTCTTCATAGCGTAAGCATGTGTTTTAAAAGACCTACAGAGGTCCCTAGTGACGATTTTTTCAGACGCTCATTGCTAAGGTTTACAGCCTTGTTAAAACTATTACTAAACTTATTAGTATATATAAAAACACATTGCCTGTTTAATTATTTAGTATTGCAGTTTCACATTTTTTAATAACATCTTTTATTGATTTAATTTTTTTTTCACTTCGTGAAACATCTACGTCCCCAGCCCATTTTATAAACCATCAAAAATATATTTTATTGCATTTAAATTTTAATATTTTATAAAATCAATAAAATATTTTTATATAAATTGAAACACTATATAATATTTTTAGTATAATTATAGCAAATTTTATTATGAAACAATAAAATGTAATATTTAAAAAATGAATCTCAAAACAAAGAAAGAAAATAACAAGTAAAATACAGTTGCTATTGCTGTGTTTATATTGTAGAAAAATAAGTGTCACTCCATATATAACATAACAAGCAAAAATAATTAAATTATAATTTATAATTAAAGCAATTTTTTATTGTATTACTACAATCAAATTTGCTAAAAGTATAATATGTATATATAGAAAGTAATTTATATATTTTTATATATATAATGGATGCTTAAACTACTATTACAAAATTGAAGTGTTACAGGGCTAAAAATAAATTTATAAATGTTCGATTTTTTTTATAAAACTTGGTTAAAAGTTTTGCCGTTTTTTTTTTTTTTATGTTTATACAAATATATATGTATGTACGTGGGAATTATATTTTAATGCCACAGCTATATTTGGTTTTTAATTTTGAAAAAAAAAAAAAAAAGAAAACTAAGATTACTTTTTTTTTTCATTTATGTAAAAGTAAATTGTATAAATAATTTGCTTTTCAGATTTGGGATTTAGATTGATAAGAATAATTAAAAAGAAAGAAAACAAAAAGAAAAGATTTTTTCATTAGTTAACTCCTAGATCTGTAAAGGGCAATTTATTTTCGTTAATTAGATAACTATTGTTAACTAGATGGAGAATTTTATAGATTTTAATTAAAAAAAAAGTTTTGTAATTGGTAGAGATATGAGATATAATTCAACTATAAAAGGCTTAAGGAGGCCATTGTATTATCTTTTCACTAACTCTGAGATACTTCCACCAATTCTGAGAGATACTTGCACAAACTATTCCTGCCAAAAATAATTGGAGAGAACGATTCCTGCATATTCTGAAAGCTGATCCGGTAATTATTCTACCTAAAATGAACATTAAACCTACAGTAGGGATATTTTCTTCTACCTGATGTGCTAACCTTTTTGCCAGGACAGATTCATGCTTCATGTGTCTCCATTAACTGCCTATAATGCCATAAGAACTGGCTACAAAGAAACCACTAATAATGGACCTTATTCAAGAAGTCTAGTGCACTAGTGTTTAACTAAATTATTAAGGTACCTTAGGTTCTACAATTTGAATAATGTTATTGTATCAAATTTGTTTTCTTTTTTTAAATATAAATGTGTTTCAAGTTTTATCTTATGTAATTCGGTTTCTGTGCGTTTGATTTTTTTTTTCCTTTTTTATGAGTGCTAGTTTCAAACCTATACTGTAGGTCCTATTTAAGTCTTAGTAAGTAAAATAGTATAGTTTTATTTATAATCTCACATTCTTTTTTATTATAGAAAGCAGTCTGGATATTACAGCCTATTTTAATTAACTTCTTGCTCATGACCCATTTTATTATTAGTTTTACTTATGTCAAGAAACTATAATTATTTATAATAGATGATTATGAAATATAATAGTTGTTAGTTTTATTATTTCTAACTTCCAATTCATTTATTTGGGGCATGTACGATCATTATAACCCTGTCAATAGGTAGATTGTGAGCTCCTAGCCTGTCTCACTTTGAGGGAGGTCAATCGGTTGAAAGTAATAACTTTCAACATTCTTTTTTTTTTATGTTTTGGAAGTTACCTTCACATTTCTTCTGTTTCAACATAAGCTTGCATAAATCTCAAATATGGAGATTCAGCCTTTTCCTAACTATGGGTTATAAGCAGGAAGCTAACCTCCCTGGTCTTGCATGAGATCACTGTATACTTACTAATACTTCTCTTACTATCAGTATTTTTGCACTCTTTCAACTATAGTTATACAATGCACAGAAATCATTTCTAAGCAGTGTTAAAATATATATATATATATATAAAATACATATTTTGCGGGTTCATCCGTGTTAAAAACTTTTAATATCAATTTACTGACGTTTCGACTTGGTCACACAAGCCATCCACAGAGTTATAAAAAGGTAGAAAGACGGTTGTAGAGGCGCTACAATCACTGGTTTGAATAAAACATTAAAAATCCCACCAATAGCAAAAATGTTAAATTTAAGAATGTTTTTTAAAGAAATCTTTCCAAATAGGAGGAAGTTTGCACGTATCATCTCGCTTATTGATACAATCTGGCCTTTTAAGTATCTCAATGGCTTCTCTGATTTTGCATTGGTAGAGATTATCACATCTGGATATGATCCTGGTACTAGAAAAATCTATTTTATGACCTGAATCTATAGTATGGAGTGAGAGTGCTGATGATGATGAGTGTTGTTTAACTGCATTAGCATGCTCATCTCTCCTAACACTGATGCGACGATTACTCATACCTATGTAAGAAGCTTTACAATTTTTACATGAGATTTGATAGACACCATGAGATTCAAGAGGGATTGAATCCTTAGGCTTGGTTATTATATTGCTGATCTTTTGATGAGCAGAAAATGCTGTATCTATATTATAGCGTTTTAATATACGTCCGATACTGTCTGTAGTTCCTTTTACATATGGAACACAAATTCTAATAGCTGACTTATCATCTTTTTGTTTCCTATTTTGTCTATTTTGGGCTTGAAATAAGGCTTTTTTTATAAATTTGTAATTATAACTATTTGCTAATAAAACACTATTAATATGATTTATTTCTTCTTTCAGATGTGTGTCATCTGAAAGGTTAATTGCTCTATTTAAAAGAGTTTTGGCTACAGAAACTATCTGAGTTGGGTGATGATGAGAATGGAAATGTAAATATCTGTCTGTGTGTGTATCCTTTCTGTAAATAGAAAAAGATAAACTATTTGGTGTTCTGGTGACTAGAACATCAAGAAAAGGAGTTTTCCATCAGACTCTGTCTCCATTGTAAATTTAATATGAGGATGCATATTATTTAAATGTAAGAAAAAATCATCTAATGTATTTTTTCCATGTTGCCATATGACAAAAGTGTCATCTATGTATCTGAGCCAAATGAGAGGTTTTAAAGATGATGATTCTAAAGCACGAGTTTCTATATATTCCATGAATAAATCAGCTATTACTCCTGAGATAGGTGAGCCCATAGGAGTACCAAAAGCTTGTCTGTAATGCTGTCCATTGTATACAAAATATGTATTTAAGAGACAATGTTTAATCAAAGCAATAATATGGTCTGGTAAATTGCAACGTTGTGAGATTATATTTAAAGCTTCATCAATTGGAATGTTTGTAAACAAAGACACGACATCAAAACTGACCAGAATGTCACTAGCATTAATTTTTAAACTTTTTAAAACAGAAATAAAATGAAGAGAGTTTTTAATATATGATTTAATAGATGGGATTGTAGGTTTAATGAAATCCGATAAGTATCTAGCTAAAATATGAGTTGGAGAACCTATTGCACTTACTATTGGACGAAGAGGGGTATCTGGTTTGTGAATTTTTGGAAGTCCATAAAATTTTGGACAGACACAAGATTTTTCACGAGGGATTATTTTATTTTTTATCTCTGTTTCAATAGGTGATTTATTAATAATAGCTTTTGTTGTTTTTTCCAAATATGTAGTATGATCTCTTTTTGATAGTTTATAAGTTTTATCACTAAGCAGATCTAAAATTTTATTATGGTAAATGTCACGATCCATTACAACTGTGGCATTACCTTTATCAGCTGGAAGTACAACAATTGATAACCAAGCCTAAGGATTCAATCCCTCTTGAATCTCATGGTGTCTATCAAATCTCATGTAAAAATTGTAAAGCTTCTTACATAGGTATGAGTAATCGTCGCATCAGTGTTAGGAGAGATGAGCATGCTAATGCAGTTAAACAACACTCATCATCATCAGCACTCTCACTCCATACTATAGATTCAGGTCATAAAATAGATTTTTCTAGTACCAGGATCATATCCAGATGTGATAATCTCTACCAATGCAAAATCAGAGAAGCCATTGAGATACTTAAAAGGCCAGATTGTATCAATAAGCGAGATGATATGTGCAAACTTCCTCCTATTTGGAAAGATTTCTTTAAAAAACATTCTTAAATTTAACATTTTTGCTATTGGTGGGATTTTTAATGTTTTATTCAAACCAGTGATTGTAGCGCCTCTACAACCATCTTTCTACCTTTTTATAACTCTGTGGATGGCTTGTGTGACCAAGTCGAAACGTCAGTAAATTGATATTAAAAGTTTTTAACACGGATGAACCCGCAAAATATGTATTTTATATATTTAACCCGTGCAAATCTTCGTTTTAATATATATATATATATATATATTTCATTTTGATGAATGTATGAGTAGTACATTTTAAGTGTGTTTTAAAGCTTATTATATAGAATGTTTATTTAATCATACCCATAATAAAATTATTTATTCCTTTTTACTAAGTTGATTTTGTTTCTGTGGCTGCCTTTCCAACTCTCTGAACAAAATATAAGATCTCATTTGCTTTATTGAGCTAGATGGCGCATTGGGGTTCGTATATCCTGTCCATTCTTAAAATAAATGTCTAGTTCTGATTTTTGGACTAGTGGCACCCTTGTGGTCAGTATATGTGAATCCAAAAGCTTTCATCCAGTACATAGTTATATTAATTTTTGGCGCAACCAAACATGGGAGCTGATATTAAAACTTTACATGAGATGTTTTGTTCAAATGGTTGGGAAAAATAAACAGAAACGGTAGGCAAAAATAGGTGAAATAATGTTAGTAGTAGAATAAAAGTTAATGGAGAGGTGTAGGTAATTTTGGGTCTGTCCATATTTAATGTTTTGATATTCAAAAAGAGTTTATTAGTTCGACATTAGTAAAAAAAAATTAAAAAGTAAAAAGTTTAAGTTTGCTTTTTAAAAATAAAATAAAGTTAGCAGTTGAATATTAAAAAAAACATTAATAAACATATTTAAAAGAAAAGTTCCATTGGTAATTTGGAATAAAAAAATTAGATTTAACAGGGCTAAGTTTATTTTGAAAATGGAAGCTAAAGAAGGTGAGACACAGATGATGATGAAGTTGACAAAAGAAATGAAACAAAGTCAGCAAGCTGACTTGAAAAAAATATGACAAGAATTGCTGGAAATGAAACAAAATATAATAAAACAAAATATAGAAATAAAACGGAATCAACAAACAATATTGGAGGAGCTGAGAGCAGAAATGAAAGGAATGAGACAGGAAATATCAAAAAAAGTCGACAAAAATCAGGCAACTATAGAAGCCATAGAGAAAGATTTGAATAAGGAGGTTCGGGAAGTTGAAATAGAAAAGGAAGAGACAAAAGACATGAAAGATGAATTAAAACAGAATAGAATTAGAACAGGCAAGGTAGAAATAGAGGTAGAAATGGATAGAGATTGGATACAGATAGATGGTGGGGTAGAAAATGCAGATCAAAAGACAGAAGATAATGTAAAAGAGTTTCCATGTGAAACTAAGAATAAATTGGCTAAAACAACTAATGGTTTTGAATATGAATTTGAAAAGAAGAAGAGAGTTAAGAAAAGGTTTAAGGAGTATAATTTTGAGGCAAAGATAAAAACTATTTATAGAACTACTTATTTGAAAAGACTATGGAAGAGGGATTCATTCCATTTACTAGTGAGGCAGTCTGTAATAAAGTGGGGCATGTTGAACAAATAAATTTTGCTCTGCGAAAGGGTCGTAAGATTTATGAGCTACAAGATAAAACAGAATGAGAAAGAGACAAGGCAATAAATTATAAGTGAGGCATAGACAAAAGGGGGAAAGGAATGTACATTAGATAGTCAGTAAGAATAAAAAAGAACCGTTTGACTGAGCATAAATTATCTTTGCTAAAAAAAACCCCAAGGAATTTGTAATTGGACTACAAGTTGAGAACAGAAAATTATTTGGACGTAGGTGATAAGCCTGAATGAATTTTGTGAATAATATTATATAATTACAACTATATATGTGTGTGATAAACAATATTATATTTTGATATTTTGAGTTATGTTTATTTAATAAAATGTATAGTGGCGATCGTAATTGTGTTGCTTTGTCATAAATAGTTATTTTAATAAGTCACCAGTATATTCCTGAAAATGTTACAAATGATTTAAAATAGTATTTGTTAGGGTAGTCAGACGGATTTGTTTTTAAAAGAGAAAACAAACTTAGGAAAAACTGGTTAGTGGTAGGCAGAGCAAAGCCAGCTAAGTTTTTTTTGTGTGTGTGTGATGATGGAGTGGCAGTTGTAATGGATGATTAAAACACCATTACAAAGTTGAAGTGTTACAGGGCTAAAAATAAATTTATAAATGTTTTATTTTCTTTATAAAACTTGATTAAAAGGTTTGCTGTTTTTTTTTTTTTATGTTTGTACAAGTATATATGTATGCACGTGGGAATTATATTTTAATACCACAGCTATATTTGTTTTTTAATTTTGAAAAAAAAAAAAGAAAACTAAGATTTTTTTTTCATTTATGTAAAAGTAAATTGTATAAATAAATTGCTTTTCAAATTTGGGATTTAGATTGATAAGAATAATTAAAAAGAAAGAAAACACAAAGAAAAGAATTTTTCATTAGTTAATTTCTTATTTTTGATGCTTTTACATAATTTGAAAGTAGAGAAAAAATTAATTTGATAAAGTTTTGGGAGACAATTAGAACCTCTCTGGTGTAATGTTCTTATTACTTTTTAGAAAGACTTTTATTTCTTTATTTAAACGGATGAAATGTAGTATATTTTTTGATAACTACCCCATTCTCCATTATCAGTAAGTGAGGTTCATTACTTTTTTAGACATTTACATTATAGTTTTACTATTTTTGCTCTAATTCAAATTTTGTAGCCTTTTCTTTATTTTTTTATTATTTTAATTTGTATATTAGAAGGATTTGTGTGATTTAGTCATTTCAATTTGTCTGTTTCAGGGGTGTCATTTATACATTTGCCTTATTTCAGGCTTTTTTTTATTTATTGTTCCATCAATGAGTTGAGGAGATTTTTTATTTATTTTTGGTTCCATCTATGATTTGTATGATTTAGTCATTTCAATTTGTCCATTTCGATTTTCCCATGTTTCTCCATTGTTGTTCATTTGATTTAATCATTTCAATTTGTCAATTTGTTGTTTGTTTGCTACTTTCAACCATTTCTGTTTTTTTAATTTGAATTTTATAGCACTTTGTTGTGTTTTTTGATTTATAATTTGTATTTGTTTATATACATTGCCTCAGAAGTGACAAATTGTTGATTTGATGGGGGTCATATTTTCACCGATATCTGTTTTTTTTTTAATTTGAATTTTATAGTATTTTATTTGTTTTTTAAAAAAATTGTACTTTCGATGTATTTGTTTGATTGTCTCGGGCATTTATTTTTGTGATTTTAGTGTTTTTTTCCATCGATGATTTCAGCGATTTTTTAATTTTTTTATAATTTGTACTGTCAATGTGTTTAATTGCCTTGGGCATTTTTTAAAATCATTTTAGTGTTTTTTTTATTGATGATTTCAGCGATTTTTTAATTTTTTTTTTCCATCGACAATTTCACCAATTTTTGAATAGAAATTTATCACTTGCATGCTTCTTGTGGCTTGTTGATTGTACTGCAGCATTGCCCAGTGGACACATGTGGTGTAAGTTACAATTACCATATATCTTTATAATTTACCACTGCCAGATTGCAATTAATAGAAATGATCTATGATTAAAATTATTACATATCCAGTCATAAAAGATTAATCACATATAACTTTTTCATATAAAAATGTAATAAATGTTAAGATTATTATCTGTTTTACATCTTGGACTCAAGTAATGTTTTTAATAATTATTATTAGATAATTTCAATAAATTATATATAATATTATTTATGTTTAATTTTGATTTTTTTTCGAAAAATTAATATGTTAACAATTGATTTAAGTCTTAAGTACATGTGATTATTATTTAAGCTTATATCAAATGATAAGATAAAACTACTCACAATTAAGTTTATTAGCAAAAAAAGACTTTGATAAATATTTTATCAGGTAAGCTACTCATTATACTCTTAACCATTATTGGTAAGTGAAATTTTATTTCATGTAGATAATTTAAGATATTTTTATTTTAGTGTCTGTTACCAAGTTTGGCTTATATATAATTTAAACTTAGATTCTATTACCCCATGATATCTTTCTTGGCACATTGATGATAAAAAAATACAAATGTAGGTTTCCAGAAATATTTTTTATTCTTAAGGATTATTTATCTATTTCCTTTGTCAACATTATAATCTATGCTACCTTTTTATAGTTTCATAACTTCATGATGGTTAATCCTAGCTTTTGTTATTAATCAATCCATTTCAATTATAAGGATATCAAATGATTTTTTATACAAATAATGAGAAGTCTGTGCTCCTTATTCCTTAAATAAATTTTCTACTAACAGCACATATTTCCTAATTATAAGTTCAGAATGTATTTGTAAATGTACGATAAGAAAAAAACACAAAATTTTAAGCAAAAAAAAGTATGTGTGTTCTTGATGAATTTGCTTCTATAGCTGTTGTAACACAAAATGTAGTCTTTTTTTAAGCACTAGCTTGTGAACATATGATTTTCTTTTGTTTTTTTACTAATCTTAATAAGGCATTGTTACCATTTGATATAACAATAAATTTCATTTCATTTTTAAATTTAATAAATAAAATATCCATTCTCTCTCCACTTATCCCAAATTAAGAAACAGATAACTAAATATGAGTCCTTTAATTGATTTCTTTATTTAGTTATTTATACATGACAAAGAGAACTATAGATGGCAACATGTGCACATCACATATACATGAGAGCATATAGTAATGGGAATATATAATTTACAGAAAATGAACTGAATGAAGCACTAAGAAATTGAAAGGTGGAAAGGCAAGAGGTTTGGATAGAAGGGCAGCAAAGGTGGTAATAAATTTAAGGCAGAAAGCAAAATTAAACTATTATCATGTTTTAATAAGATGGCATAGAAGAGAGATTTTATAGGTAACTGGGGTAATACAAGAGTAAGGCTATTTTTTATAGGGAAGAGTAAGGATAATAGAAAGTTAAACAATTATAGACTGATAGTGATAATGTTAATGCTATATAAAGTTTTCTCATAAATGGTTGCTGGAAGAGTTGCAAAATGGTTGAAAAAAATTATATAGTGGAAGAAAGGCAAGGAGGTTTTTGATGAGATAGGCATATAGGAGATAGTTTATTTGTAGTTACACAACTGATGGATATGAGTAGGAATACAGATAGACAGTTATATATTGTTTTTATAGATATAGAGAAGGTGTATGATAGAGTAAATAGAGATAAATTATGTGTATATTTAGGAAAATTTGGGAGTGGATGGAGCTTTAGTGAATATTATTAAGAAATTATATGAAAATAATTACTATATGTATCAATTAAGGAATATAGAATCAATTAAAGTTAAAAGTGGGGTGGGACTAAGGCAAGGATGCCCTCTATCACCTATTTTGTTTTTGTTGTATTTAAGAGAAATGGAGAGAGCAATAGAAAGATTAGAAAAAGGGGTAGAGATACCATTAATAGGTAGCAAGGGAGTATATACATTGTTGAATCTTTTATTTGTGATGTTTTTTTGTGTGCAGAAAGAAGGGAAAATATGGAAGTTATGCTGAGGATATGTGCAAAAGTGGGTAAAGAGATGGGGATTAAATTTAGTGAAGAAAAATCAAAAGTAATGAGGATTAATGCTGGAGAAAGAGAAGACAAAGAATTTTTTCTGGGAGATATAAAGTTATGTGTGGTGAATAGATATAACTATTTGGGAATCATCTTAGTTGCTGACAGATTCCTGACACCGTATAAGAAGAAATCACAGTGTATCACATCACATCCCATCTTTAATAAAAAATAAAGAAAATAATTTTATACATTAATATAAGATCACCTTTACTAACTAAACATTCTATAAATAACTCTTAGTTAATTAAAACTACACCACCACAACAATGAAGTTAATGATTATGTTCAATTATGTGTCATACTTTTTATAGACTACAATTAATAAAATAAATATCCTACAACTCTTATATTCATTATCAAAATTACATTTTATTCTAACCACATATTTGGAAAACAAAGCTATGACATTATATAAGTTGTATGACATTCAATTAATAAATTGAGCTCATCCATTTCTAATGAATATGGACACTGTACCAAATATACTCATGAATATAGTTATTAAAACAGGCAAAATTCTCCATGCAGTAGTGCCACTCAGTTCAAGTCAGAGTAATCAATTGATGCCAGTGCATAAAATCTTCATCTTGTACCTACTCATCCAATATCCCCATACTTGTTTCTAGCTTGTGGATTTTATCAGTTTAGGAGCCTTGGGTTCAAGATCACTGTATTTAGATCTTAGAAGCTAATGCAACCCTCCAACAGCCACCTTTTATCTCTACTTAATTACAAAACTATGAGAATTAAATTGAAAACACAAAAATACTTTTAATCCAAGCTCATTAGCTTATATAGTCAAATGATGATCATGTGATGTTTAGTGAATATGGTTGTTACTATAATCTAAATATTTACTAATTCATACATTTGATTGTTACCTTCCAATAAACTACATCTCCCTAATTGCTAATTTTATGCATCAAACAGATATCACTGGCCTTATTTAATGATTGAGACAAATACTTATGTCATCAGTCCAGGTATCTATATTCATGACTAAGTACTTAATGGTGATGAAACCACTCAGATTTTAAGCATTTCCCCCTTATGATAAAATCTTATATCTATCACCATTATTTAAGCTTGTGATGGAATTATTTTTTAGAGAAACCTGATCATAATTATTTTGGATGGCATCTCATCTAAACTAATATCGTAATAAATGACCCTGTTCCATTTGAGTTCCTAAACTTTGGACTTCTTGTTCTTGTCTATTCTGTATCTTTTCTAACTCTTTATCATTAATTTTCAGATACTCATTTATCTTAGTTTTAGGACTTTACTTTTATTCTGGCATTCCAATATTCTTTCTGTCTTAGTTTTTATCACTTGAATCCAATTTTTTCTTTTTCTGTGCTATCTTCTAACTTATTGATCCCTATTTGCATTTGACATTGAGTCCTTTCTATTATAACTTCTAGTTCATTAAACAACTTTCATATCATTTATTTGCTCATGTCTCATTCTTATTTAATGAGATAATTCTGTATGAACATGCATTCTCTAATTTATATTGATATTCTTTTATCTTATCTCAGTATTTCTAACTTATATTGAGGTTATTCATTAAATTTTTTGATAATTTTCTTTGCTTAGTTCACACTTTTTGGTTTTTATTAATCTTAGTCTATAAGTCTCTTGATAATTTTTCCTGACTCTGTTTAAGTTCTTGTTTAAGTACTTCCAGATCTTGTTTCATTTCTACCATTAAGCTCTGCAACATTGCCATTATAGATTTTTGATGAGTTTTTAATTTGACAGAGACTTCATTAATTTCTCATTACTGTTATAACATGTCTAACTCTTTCTCATTTTTCATAATTTATCTTACACTTTGTATTTATTACTTTATTTGAGAAAAGAAAGAACATGGCTTTCCCCCTCAATTCAATATCATATACAAAATAGAGTGAATAACTTGATTTTGACTACTATGTTCCATATATTGTTCCCTGCAGTTCAATTAAATTTCTATTCATATACATTTTGATTTATATAAAAGAATCTTCAAAATAAAATAGTATATTACTATCATTTCTCAATAGTAATTTATTTACTTATTTACACTAGTATTATCCTAGACTAACATATTCTAATTTTCAACATTCAACTTATATCATATACAACATAATGAAAATTTCATAACCATCATGTGATTGTCAACAAATCTGAACAGTAAAAAACAATGTTTTCTATTTATTGTCCAAAAATAACCAGGTTACAATTTCATTATTAAAATAAACTGGCTACAAGTACATTTTATTATTTATTTTATTTACTTCATAAGGAGGATAATATTTATTAGTAATGAGCCCATATTTTTTTGACATTTTACTAATATATGACACATAGCAGATGCTTTTAGTGTCACAAACATTAAATCTTATTTATAGTATTATATGGCAAGTGCAGATATTATCATCTGATAATTTTTCTTTACATTCCCCCTTCTAGAATATTTATAAAACTATTTATAAAGAACTTTACATATTGATTATTTCTCAACTTATGTATTATTACACCCATTTTTTAGAAAACAATTTGACAAACCACTCTAAATTCAAATTCTCAACAAAGCACAACTACAAATTTAAAATTATTATTGGTTGAGTCATTAATCAGTTTAATCTAACATTAGTTTACAAAAAAAATTGCTGATAATAATTGTGATTATTAACCAATATTTTGACCATAACTATTTATCATGTTATGAATCCAAATCTCTCTTGGTTTATGAATAAATACTCATGCCCCACACTGGAGACCAAAAATGTAATGGAAAATATAAAATATATGAACAATTCTAATGAAGCAACATTCTCTCATAAACAACAATATTCTCCTGTTGGATGAGGCAAATATAATGGACAATTAATCAAATAATAAATAAAAAGCAGCCAGACATACAAAATACCCATATATTTGAGCAAGATAGAAAATATAATGGATAATTATTGTATCTATGCAACTAAAAATATAACTAATAAATAAACAAATAAATGAATTAATTCAATGGATTCATAAATTTGTAAGGTGCTAATGAGTCCACAATAAATATTTTTGTTTGGCAAAGAAGATAAAGTTCAATAAATAATATTTACTTGATAATGAGATAGCATATTGGATATACACTTAAATATTTTAATTTTAAATAAATTGTGTAAAAAATAGGTTTATTATGATTATGCAATACATAAATCAAAGTACTTAAATTAATAATAATAATATTTATTTGAAGTAAACATTAACTCATTAAGATGGCTAAGAAAAAAACATAGTTCTAATTTTACCAGCTGCAATCTAATATCACATTTGATATCTTTATAATTTATTCTGGCTAAATTGAAACTAATAGAAATGATCTATGAATAAAATTATTACTGCATATAGTCATAAAGTGTTAATTACAATTTTTTTCTTACAAAAATGTAATAAAATGTTAATATTCTTATCTTTTATATATATTGTTTCTTTAATATATTTCATATTTTGGACTCAAGTGATGCTTTTAATAATAGTTATTAGATAATTTCAATAAATTATATAGAATATCAATAATGGTTAATATTGATTTATTTTCAAAAAATTAATATGATAGCAATTGATTTAAGTCTTAATTATGTGAGCCTATTATTTAAGTCTATATCAAATGATAAGATAAAGTACTTCATAATTGAGATTATTAATAAAAAAAGATTTTGATAAATATTTTCTTAACCATTATTGGTAAGTAAAATTTTATTTCATGTAAATAATTTAAGATATTTTTTTATTTTAGCATCTGTTATCAAGTTTTGGCTTATATATAAGATCAGCTTATATTTTCCTATACCGTGATGTCTTTCTTGACATATCATTGATAACAAAATATGAATGTACATTTACATAAACATTTTTTATCCTTAAATGATATTCAACTATTCCTTTTGTCAATATTACAATCCTTGGTAATTTATAATAATTTCATATCTTCATGGCAGTCAAGCATAGCATTTGTTATTATTCATGTCATCTGAATCATAAAGATATCAAATGATAGGAAGTAAATGTTCTTGTCCACCTAAATAATTTTTCTACTTATAATACATATTTCCTTGTTATAATTCCAGAATTTATTTGTAAAAGTAAGACAAGATAAAGACAAAATTTTAAGAAGAAAGCACATGCGTTCTCCTAGCTGAATTTGTTTCTGAGAGTATGATAACACAAAATGCAGTACTTTGCCTTTTTTTAAACATTAACTTATGAACATGTGACACCATTCAATATAAGTTAATAAAATTATTTCATTTTTAAATTTAATAAATATAGTATTTATTCACTCTCTATTTATCCTAAATAAAGAAACACATAAAACCATTAATTGTTTTTTTTTTATTTAGTTATTTATATGCTATAAAGGGAACTATAGATGACAACATGTGTATAACACAATATATTCAAGCTATATAAGATGAAGATGCACAATTGAAATTTTAAACTGTATTACAAAAGATTGTAAAAGACCCAGAAAGAAATCACATGTGAGAAGGATGGATGAAATAAGTAAGTGTGCAGGGGTGGTGTGTAAAAGAGAAGATAAAGATAGAAAAAAGATGGATTGAACTTGGTGAGACCTTCATTCTGCAGTGTATTGATAATGGTTGATGATGATGATGATTCAAGCTATATACAGGGTATATGAAATAATGTATATGCAGTTTAAATTAGTATAATATCAGTTTTTATTCATATATGATTAATATTTAACTAGCAAAAGAATCTGCATGAAATGTTATAAATTTTCCTCCTACTGCATATGTTCAAAATTATTATGATTCTGGTCAATACACTGCTGATAACATTGGCTATTGATTCACAAAGTTTAACAAACATTTCATTTAATGTTGTGGCATAGTTTTGCTCAATTGTGGCTTTTAATTCTTCCAGTATTGTCAGTTTTATAGAATAGATTTTATCTTTAAGGTACCCCTATAAGAAAAAGTCCATTGGTGTCAGGTCTGTTGAACAGTCAGAGTATTCTATGGGACCCATTTGTCCAAGCTATCTGTTAAGAAGGTCTGCTTCAAGATATGCCCTTACATCATGATGATAGTGTTGAAGTGCTCCATCCTGTTGGAAATAAAAAATTCTATCTTCATCAAAGTGCTCCCAAATGTATAGTAAAACAGATTCTTGCAGTAAATTTAAGTGATTGAAATCAGTCACTGTAGTATCAAAAAGAATGTTCTAATTAATTATTTGCTTGAAATGTTGTACCACTCTGAAACTGTTGGTGAATTTGCATGATGTTTCTGCATAACATGTGGTTTAACAGTTAGTGCAATTATGTCAATTAATTGTGCCATTTAATATGAATGTAGTTTCATCACTCCAAGCAATCTTACCCAAAAACTGTGCAACCTGGTCACATTTTTCTAAGTACCATTTGAAAAATTGTTTTCTTCAGTCCATATCATCTTCAGTGATAGCATGTACCATTTTTGGGATGTAATTTTTCCATTTATGTCTTAAAATGTGATGGACACTTAATTTTCTGATGCTAATCTCACAACTTGATTGTCTTATAGATTTTTTGGATGTTTCATAATAACTTTCCAGCACTCTTTCTTGGTTGGTGAAACTATTGATATTCTTTCAGAATGTTATCTATGAACAACCTGAATAGTTCAATCTGTTTCAAACATATCTTTTATCTGATTAATTGTAAGTTGCATAAGTGGATCTGCCTGAAACTCCTGGTGATGATGTCTTTGTACTTCTGCCACATTTCCATATTTCCAACAGCATTCTAAAATAAATGTTCTTTTTTCAAAAGTTAGTCTTGGTCCAATCATTATTTCCAATTAATTACATCTTGAAAAGAAAAAAAAATAAGAAAATTGAGATCCGTTAAATAGTGTATACATTTATTTGAGACACCATGTATATGCTTAATATATATGCTTCATGTTTTAAAATTAAAAAATCATGATGAAGTTTTAAATTTCAAAGTTTTTAAATAATATTGATAAATAAAATTTATATAGATATTTCATATGCATAATTAATTATATACTGTATAGTAATTTTAAAATTATTTTCTTAAATCAAGTTAAACAAAATATTAAATAAAATTGTAAAAGCTAATTAATTCTAAATTTAATTTAAAAGTAGGTTAAAAGAAAAATGTGTTTTCTTTTAATAATAATTAAAAATGGAAATGATATTCTAGAGGGAAAAAAAATTTAAATGCTTGGAGTTAGATCAATAGATTAAATTAAGGAAATAAATAATTGACATGATTTAATGAAAAAGGCTGTTTTCCCTGCTCAAAGATAAGAACTTGAAAATATGGCATTGGAAAAATAAGCTTGGACCACAAGTTATCTATAACCAATGGATCAAAGGATTCAAAAGATGAGTGATGGATTCAAATTTTACTGAGAAGCTACCTCCAGTAAATATAGATAGTGCTTACAATTTATTTAGGAGAATGATTATTGTTTGTCTGATTTTGTCTTCATTATTTTTTGTCTGCTGTTCCTAAGAGAATTATCATTATTCTGTTGTTGTGCTGTATCTGTAATGGGGAGAATGGAGAAGCCATTATCTGCTTCACTCTTACAAACTGGCAGAGGGTAATCTGGACTACGCACCAATTATCATGAAAACGAAGCCAAATGGAAAAGCCACCTGAATGTATGTCTGTTATGCATTAACCTATATGAAATAATCTGATGCTCAATTCTACAGAAAGAATCAGTCACCAAACCAAGACTAAATTGACATCTAAGCATCCTAAATGAATTTGAAATAGTATTTAAACCTACCATCACACTGGTTAATGCAAAATGCTGCAAAATAAACCAATACATAAATGACTGGATGTTAAATTATTATGCTGTAATAAAAAGTATGAGCTTTAGAAGAATTTCTAGTTAATCAGTATTTATCTCTGAGCTAGTAAAATATGTTAATGAATAATTATTAGTTTAAATCTGTTTATGAACATGTATAGTAAGAGCTTAGTGCATTGTTTTCTTTAGCAAGACATACTTTAAGTGGCCATAATTTTAAAGTAATAATTTTATAATATTCAGTTCATGCATATTTTCATAATCTCTGGCCATGCTATTAAAAGTTGTATATTAATTACATCAGTTATTTCTACTTTATTTAATAATAATATGTTAAAGTAGTAAATTTATAAATGGTGAATGGAGGTCAACCACATTGCATAGACAGGCTAGATAAAGATTATATTAAATAGATGCCAGTTTGAGCAAACTATTTTTGTGTTTTGAAGCATAATTGATAGAAATGGGTGGTTGATAAGTATCAATTCGGATTGTGCTTATTAAATCTGAAACTCATTCTTATTTAACACATTAGTATTAAATAATTGTAAAACTATTTGCAAACTGGGGTTTACTTACTTTCATTATTAGTTTAAACACTGATGTACAATAGATGAACAATTCTGGCTGTACTATTTTTTTATCTATGTCTTGTATACACTTGCTACTGCCAATCACTTGTACATTATACTGAATGTTCTAAGAAGTAATACATGGTAAAAGTTTGATTTGTACTACATGTATATAATTCATACATATATTGATTCTTGTTCAGGAATTATTGTAGTACAGATGCTATTTCTTGAATTTTACAATTAATTTATTATTTTAATTGCTTATTAATATTATAATCTGAAATTGATTATAGCAGTCAATTAGTTAAATCATTCTTAATTTATAATATTGCATTATCTTCATTTGGAAGTGTGCTTTAGTTAGAAGAGGGATGAGAGGCACAAGCAGTTAGAAGTCTATGCAGTCGATTGGGATCCATTCACAAACAAGTAATGATAATAATATTCTACATTAATAGTTTTTCAATATAAATTGTTTTAAAATAGTTAAGCAGTACAATACTGTATCTGTGAATAAATTAAAATAATATTAATAAGATTTAGAAAGGTTTATTTACCTTGAATTAATTTATAAATCAATTAACTAAAGTGCTGCCAAGATGTGTTATTTTGTATATACATAAATAAATTATGTGTATCTCATTGTTTTTAGCACTTTATCATCATTATTTGCAATCAATATTTTAAGTAAAATAATTTAGAGTTTTACATATCTCCCAGACCTTACTGGGCTGTAAAAAAAAAAAAAATAACAGTCTGTGATGTCAGAATGTGAAATGCAAATGTGGATTGCTCTCAGGTGATTCTCATGTGGCTTGTACAATTTTGTCAGTTGCAATGTGTGTGTGTATATATATATATATATATTGAAGCGGAATCTGTTGCACACATTTGGCTTCACTTTCTAATAAGGTTTGAAACCTCCAAACATGGGTTCAAACCTAATCATTTAATTATAGACCATTGGGGAGTGAAGGTATACTAATGCACATGATTCTTTATGTATTTGTAAACTTTAAATTCATTTAAAATTAATATGCATAAAAAAAAAATATATTTTCATTACGGTAAACAATCATGCGTGTGTGTGTGTAACAGATAAACTTTAATAATTTAAAGCGTTGCATAATGTATATTTTATTCATACATATATTTTAATAGAGAGAAAGTTCGAGAGTGTGACGTAAAATTAGTAAATAAAAGACTTACCGTCTTCCAAATTCTAAAAAAAATCTGTTTTATTATAATATAAATTTATTTAAACGTCATGTTAGTTAACGTTGATTCCACAGGTCTATTTTCAGCCTAAAGTATATCAAAACCAACTCTTGAACTTAATCTTGTTTGTAGTCCAAAATATGCTGTATCATTGTAGTTATTAAAACATCCGGGAACAACCCATCGGCGGTGACAACGAGTATAAATACAACCACATTTTCTAACTAAAGGAGAGACATGTCATTTTTTTCTAACATGTTGCTCTAGGGAAGTCACGCCCCTCTGAACGGTAACATGACGAGCTAGTAAAACATAGATTTGCTTCCCCGAATCTCTCCAAAAATCTAACCAATGCCTAAATACTCGGAAACCATCGTTCATAAACTACTGCCAAAATGAACTTTATATTGAATAAAGAATGGACTGAAACCTTAATTTCATCAATTTGTAGCTAAATTAACTCTTTTATCAAACATGGAACCAACACGTGTGCACCCGGCTGGAAATTCATCGGAAAGAAAGGTAATTCCCTGCCGCAAAAATGAACTTTCATCTTAATAACCTCTTCTATTGTAAAATATAAATGTAAACCTCCAATAATGTTATTTCCCATCAGCTAATGTATGTCTTTTAAACATTTCTAGTTCTGAAATTTGTCCTAATGTAAAAATGTAATTGCTTATTTCTCTATCGGTAATGCTAAGCCGATTATTTACCTAAACAATGACCTCTTTTCTTTTTTGATTTCTTTTTGTTTTATATTTAAACTGTAATTCTCACTTTATAAACTCGAATGCTAGGTTCACTCTACTTGTATTTTTATTTTAATGCAGCAATGTTTATTTAATATTATGCAAATCATATCAAATTTTAGTATGCTAATAACTCGATCTGGCGAATCAATCCTATTTATTTTTGCTATTCTGCCATTGCGGAATATTTAATCATAAACGTAAGCTTTCTTACATTATAAAATTTGCCCGATCGAGAGATATTCCTAAACTATGTCTTATTAATGAATATTATGCTTTTCACTTCTATTTAAAATAAATAATTTCCTATTGCTCCATGCTATTGATTAACATGATGAAAATTGAGTATTACATAAATTTAATTCAGATCTTTATGTCTAAATGATTCATTTTATAAGTAGCCTGCCATCTAACGATAATTTAAGTCACTTATTTCTCGGGCGGATTAATATGCGTTTAACGAAGGAATTTTAATGTTTTTAACATTTTATCCTTAAGATATTGAATAAATTCTTTAAGTAAGTTGTATGCCCCCATTTGGGACTGCTTTTAGATCATTATTTCATTATATTAGACTTAATTAGTATTTTAAGGCTGTATAAATCAGGGTAAATCAAACCTGACAGCTTTCGTAACGTGTCCTGGTGATAACGTTCCTAATTCAAAAATGGCTTTGTCATACTTTCTCTCGTTAATGGAATATATATATAGCACAATTCTCGACAGAGCATGGAGGCCCCAGCTCTTACAGATTGTCTTAGGTTAGGTAAGCGCTGCTATGGGTTAACATTCGAGGAGTCGGAACCATAGTATCTTGCCAACCAATTCTGGATGCTATCCGTCACAAGTGCGGATAAGCTTATTTATCTTCGCTCCCAAATTGATGAAGCTCCTCGTCCGCTCAGGCCTTATCATGCAGTTCACATTATCATTCCTATCCTTTCATATGGTTCAGATGTCTATAAGCCGTAATGATATAATTTCCCTAAGCCATCCCAAAATTCTCATTATAGTTTAAATTTAATTAACTTTATTATATATATGATCGCTTATTAGCGCTACCCATTCTTCGTTCAACCGCTATTAATACATCATTAATTAACTATTGAGAAAATCTATAAATGTTGACTTGCACGACAATATCAAAATGATCATGCTTTTCCTATTTCTTTTCACAGATAAGAAATAAATGAATCATCTCATAATGTTCCAAAATAATTGATCTATGATTAATGTACCTTCCATGAAATCCAAATGTAATCAAAACTTGTTAGATCATTTATTATTTAAAATATAATCATTATAAAAGCTCGCGTATAGTTATCAAATTATGTTATATTCATCTTAATTTAAATGTAATCATATGTTGAATAAAAACCCTCGTGCTGTTATTAAGTTTGGTCATATTCTATGTAATTTAAAATCTTATAAGCATTCATTCTAAAAGCTATTGTCATTGGTTAGTTTCCTTAATTTAGGAATATCATAGCGTGAGTAATAGCAACCCGTTAAATCACATTAGCATATTAAGCCGCATCTGTTCAAATAATTAATTTATCATTATGTATATTTAGTGGTGCATATCCATCAAACCTTGTTATGTTATCCGGTTTGACATGGAATGCCCAAGTGACCATAAGTGAAACCTAAATCGAGTGTTCAATATATATAATTTCTAATTCATTGTAAATCTCCATATCTAGTGATTCACATGATTAATCAATTATTATTAATATTACGTTTAATAAATTTACATTTAATAAGCTATTTTTTGGATATTTTTGTTGGTTTGTGTGTGCACATCTATCATTATTTTGCGTTATCAATTAGTTAAGCCGTAGGTCTCTTGTATCTTTGCTGAACCTTTCTGGGCCAGAGTAAATTGAAGGGTAGGCTGCTATCATCAGAAATGTTGTTTGTAATGTGATAGACTTGGGAAGTGGGCAATAGGGCGGAGTTCAGGAGTATCCCTGACCTGTGTATCTTGTATATGATTGAACTCTAGGTACTTTTGCTTAGGTCCTAATTCTTGTTAGACAAACATACAATTCTCACAAGTACAGAGTTTTTTTTTTTATCCGGGTTAAAAAAAAAATAGTCTGTACCGGTCAGAATTGTATGTTCGTCTAACAAAAATTAGGACCTAAGCAAAAGTACCTAGAGTTCAATCATATACGAGATACACAGGTCAGGAATACTCATGAACTCCACCCTATTTCCCACTTCCCAAGTCTATCACATTACAAACAACATTTCTGATGATAGTAGCCTACCCTTCAATTTACTCCGGCCCAGAAAAGTTCAGCAAAGATACAAGAGACCTATGGCTTAACTAATTGATAATGCAAGGTAATGATAGATGTGCACACACAAACCAACAAAAATATCCAAAAAATAGCTTATTAAATGTAAATTTATTTAACGTAATATTAATAATAATTGATTAATCATGTGAATCACTAGATATGGAGATTTACAATGATTTAGAAATTATATATATTGAACACTCGATTTAGGTTTCACTTATGGTCACTTGGGCATTCCATGACAAACCGAATAACATAACAAGGTTTGATGGATATGCACCACTAAATATACATAATGATAAATTAATTATTTGAACAGATGCGGCTTAATATGCTAATGTGATTTAACGGGTTGCTATTACTCACGCTATGATATTCACAAATTAAGGAAACTAACCAATGACAATAGCTTTTAGAATGAATGTTTATAAGGTTTTAAATTACATAGAATATGACCAAACTTAATAACAGTACGAGGGTTTTTATTCAACATATGATTACATTTAAATTAAAATGAATATAACATAATTTGATAACTATACGTGAGCTTTTATAATGATTAGATTTTAAATAATAAATGATCTAACAAGTTTTGCTTACATTTGGATTTCATGGAAGATACATTAATTATAGATCAATTATTTTGGAACATTATGAGATGATTCATTTATTTTCTATCTGCAAAGAGAAATAGGAAAAGCATGATCATTTTGATATTGTCGTGCGAGTCAACATTTATAGATTTTCTCAATAGTTAATTAATGATGTATTAATAGCGGTTGAATGAAGGATGGGTAGCGCTAATAAGCGATAATATATATAATAAAGTTAATTAAATTTAAACTATAATGAGAATTTTGGGATGGCTTAGGGAAATTATATCATTACGGCTGATAGACATCTGAACCATATGAAAGGATAGGAATGATAACATGTGAACCACATGATAAGGCCTGAGTGGACGAGGAGCTTCATCAATTTGGGAGCGAAGAAAAATAAGCTTATCCGCACTTGTGACGGATAGCATCGGGAATTGGTTGGCAAGATACTATGGTTCTGACTCGTCGAATATTAACCCATAGCAGCGCTTACCTAACCTAAGACAATCTGTAAGAGCTGGGGCCTCCATGCTCTGTTGAGAATTGTGCTATATATATATATTCCATTAACGAGAGAAAGTATGACAAAGCCATTTTTGAATTAGGAACGTTATCACCGGGACACATTACGAAAGCTGTCAGGTTTGATTTACCCTGATTTATACAGCCTTAAAATATTAATTAAGTCTAACATAATGAAATAATGATCTAAAAGCAGTCCCAAACAGGGGCATACAACTTACTTAAAGAATTTATTCAATATCTTAAAGATAAAATATTAAAAATATTAAAATTCCTTCGTTAAACGCATATTAATCTGCCCGAGAAATAAGTGACTTAAATTATCGTTAGATGGCGGGCTACTTATAAAATGAATCATTTAGACATAAAGATCTGAATTAAATTTATGTAATACTCAATTTTCATCATGTTAATCAATAGCGTGGAGCAATAGGAAATTATTTATTTTAAATAGCAGTGAAAAGCATAATATTCATTAATAAAACATAGTTTAGTAATATCTCTCAATCGGGCAAATTTTATAATGTAAGAAAGCTTATGTTTACGATTAAATATTCCGCAATGGCAGAATAGCAAAAATAAATAGGATTGATTCGCCAGATTGAGTTATTAGCATACTAAAATTTGATATGGTTTGCATAATATTAAATAAACATTGCCGCATTAAAATAAAAATAAAAGGAGAGTGAGAATCTAGCATTCGAGTTTATAAAGTGAGAATTACAGTTTAAATATAAAACAAAAAGAAATCAAAAAAGAAAAGAGGTCATTGTTTAGGTAGTTAATCGGCTTAGCATTACCGATAGAGAAATAAGCAATTACATTTTTACATTAGGACAAATTTCAGAACTAGAAATGTTTAAAAGACATACATTAGCTGATGGGAGATAACATTATTGGAGGTTTACATTTATATTTTACAATAGAAGAGGTTATTAAGATGAAAGTTCATTTTTGCGGCAGGGAATTACCTTTCTTTCCGATGAATTTCCAGCCGCGTGCACACGTGTTGGTTCCATGTTTGATAAAAGAGTTAATTTAGCTACAAATTGACGAAATTAAGGTTTCAGTCCATTCTTTATTCAATATAAAGTTCATTTTGGCAGTAGTTTATGAACGATGGTTTCCAAGTATTTAGGCATCGGTTAGATTTTTGGAGAGATCCGGGGAAGCAAATCTATGTTTTACTAGCTCATCATGTTACCGTTCAGAGGGGCGTGACTTCCCCTTAGCAACGCGTTAGAAAAAAATGACTTGTCTCTCCTTTAGTTAGAAAATGTGGTTGTATTTATACTCGTTGTCACCGCCGATGGGTAGTTCCCAGATGTTTTAATAACTACAATGATACAGCATATTTTGGACTACAAATGAGATTAAGTTCGAGAGTTGGTTTTCATGTACTGTAGGCTGAAAATAGACCTGCTGAATCAATGTTAACTAACATGATGTTTAAATAAATTTATATTATAATAAAACAGATTTTTTTAGAATTTGGAAGACGGTAAGTCTTTTATTTACTAATTTTACGTCACACTCTCGAACTTTCTCTCTATTAAAATATATGTATGAATAAAATATACATTATGCAACGCTTTAAATTATTAAAGTTTATCTGTTACACACACATACGCATGATTGTTTACCGTAATGAAAATATATAATTTTTTTTTTGCATATTAATTTTAAATGAATTTAAAGTTTACAAATACATAAACAATCACATGCATTAGTATACCTTCACTCCCCAATGGTCTATAATTAAATGATTAGGTTTGAACCCATGTTTGGAGGTTTCAAACCTTATTAGAAAGTCAAGCCAAATGTGTGCAACAGATTCCGCTTCATTTTCCTGGACTTACAATTGATAAAAAAAAAATGTAAAAAAAAATATCTTACTTGCTGTTCCGGTGACAAAAGAACAACCTGGTTTGAAAGGAGTACGTGATTTCTTTATACAAAAAAAATTATCAAACTAATGTGAGCCCCCCTTTTTTTTTCTTTGCTGATATATGCTAAAAAAATATTTTTTCTCTTTGTACAAGACATATGAAACAAATATGATACAATGACCCTCTCTTCGCTCATTCACATACTTTATTGTTTTTGCGAGTGTTTACCAGTTGACAAAATTTATAGTGTGTATAATACACGGGTGCCATGTCAACACAGTCAGCTTATCACTCATAACTATCTTTGGTTTGTGTGCACATCTATAAGTTTGACTGTTCAATTAAATTTGAAAAAAAAATAACATCAATAAAAAAAATTTAAAGCAAAATGATTTAGCAAAATTTAGTAATAATATCGCAATCGTTTATCTGGTTGATATTATATATTCAAAATGAATTTTGAAATCACATCTATGGTGTGTCCTTTAGGTTCAACAAAAAAAAATTCACGACTCTTTTAAAACTAGAGGATGTTACACAACTGACCTCTACAAGACTATATGACACTATGTTTCTTGGACTCTTTGGACTTTTTTTTTTTGACATGAGGACATGTAGGCCATTGAAGCATTTTGCCAACTACATCTGGCTGCTTGGCACTACATAAAAGTTTCTAAGGGTCTTCACCTATTTACGGTTACTCTAAATACATGAGTCATTAAAGCATTTTGCCAACTACATCTGGCCGCTTGACAACATAGAATTCAGTTTATACGGGTCTTCACCTATTTATGGTTACTCTAAATACATACGAGTCATTTTACTTCATCAGATCATGAATACCGGACTACTTTATAAAAACACATGTAGGATAAATATCATGACTAAACACACTAAAGTTCATATAGCTCTTTGGGAAGACAAATATTTCTGTTACAAAAGATGCTTCATTTGTTTGAGGACACCACCAAAAAAAATTTGCCATACATCTACAATTCGAATAATCTCTAGGGTATTACTTGGTGTGTACAATTTTATTAGGGCAGTACCATTTATGGGTTCAAACCCGAAAAAAAAATTTACATACATTTATTAATATTTGGGACAGGAATGAAAAGAAAAAAAAATATATATATATAATATCAGATGCTCTGTAGGGTATTGCAGGGTGTGGTAATTTCAAAAAGGCCCTCAAACCCGGATAATAAAATATCAAGTTGGGTGTCCGAAAAAAAAAATTTTCAAAAAAAAAAAATTTTTCCAAAAAAAATTTTACTTTTAAAACATATATTGTCTATCGCCATTTATCACCATCTCAGGTATATGGGTGTTTGTTTTTGAAGCCCCACGTTTTGGGCAGCCAAACCCGGATAAAAAAAATACTCTGTACCGGTCAGAATTGTATGTTCGTCTAACAAGAATTAGGACCTAAGCAAAAGTACCTAGAGTTCAATCATATACGAGATACACAGGTCAGGGATACTCCTGAACTCCGCCCTATTGCCCACTTCCCAAGTATATCACATTACAAACAACATTTCTGATGATAGCAGCCTACCCTTCAATTTACTCCGGCCCAGAAAGGTTCAGCAAAGATACAAGAGACCTACGGCTTAACTAATTGATAACGCAAAGTAATGATAGATGTGCACACACAAACCAACAAAAATATCCAAAAAATAGCTTATTAAATGTAAATTTATTAAATGTAATATTAATAATAATTGATTAATCATGTGAATCATTAGATATGGAGATTTACAATGAATTAGAAATTATATATATTGAACACTCGATTTAGGTTTCACTTATGGTCACTTGGGCATTCCATGACAAACCGGATAACATAACAAGGTTTGATGGATATGCACCACTAAATATACATAATGATAAATTAATTATTTGAACAGATGTGGCTTAATATGCTAATGTGATTTAACGGGTTGCTATTACTCACGCTATGATATTCCCAAATTAAGGAAACTAACCAATGACAATAGCTTTTAGAATGAATGTTTATAAGGTTTTAAATTACATAGAATATGACCAAACTTAATAACAGTACGAGGGTTTTTATTCAACATATGATTACATTTAAATTAAGATGAATATAACGTAATTTGCTAACTATATGCGAGCTTTTATAGCGATTAGATTTTAAATAATAAATGATCTAACAAGTTTTGCTTACATTTGGATTTCATGGAAGGTACATTAATTATAGATCAATTATTTTGGAACATTATGAGGTGATTCATTTATTTCTTATCTGCAAAGAGAAATAGGAAAAGCATGATCATTTTGATATTGTTGTGCGAGTCAACATTTATAGATTTTCTCAATAGTTAATTAATGATGTATTAATAGCGGTTGAACGAAGGATGGGTAGCGCTAATAAGCGATAATATATATAATAAAGTTATTTAAATTTAAACTATAACGAGAATTTTGGGATGGCTTAGGGTAATTATATCATTACAGCTGATAGATATCTGAACCATATGAAAGGATAGGAACGATAACGTGTGAACCGCATGATAAGGCCTGAGTGGATGAGGAGCTTCATCAATTTGGGAGCGAAGAAAAATACGCTTGTCCGCACTTGTGATGGATAGCATCGGGAATTGGTTGGCAAGATACTATGGTTCCGACTCGTCGAATGTTAACCCATAGCAGTGCTTACCTAATCTAAGACAATCTGTAAGAGCTGGGGCCTCCACGCTCTGTCGAGAATTGTGCTATATATATATTCCATTAACGAGAGAAAGTATGACAAAGCCATTTTTGAATTAGGAACGTTATCACCGGGACACGTTACGAAAGCTGTCAGGTTTGATTTACCCTGATTTATACAGCCTTAAAATACTAATTAAGTCTAACATAATGAAATAATGATCTAAAAGCAGTCCCAAACGGGAGCATACAACTTACTTAAAGAATTTATTCAATATCTTAAGGATAAAATATTAAAAATATTCAAATTCCTTTGTTAAACGCATATTAATCCGCCCGAGAAATAAGTGACTTAAATTATCGTTAGATGGCGGGCTACTTATAAAATGAATCATTTAGACATAAAGATCTGAATTAAATTTATGTAATACTCAATTTTCATCTTGTTAATCAATAGCGTGGAGCAATAGGAAATTCTTTATTTTAAATAGCAGTGAAAAGCATAATATTCATTAATAAACATAGTTTAGGAATATCTCTCGATCGGGCGAATTTTATAATGTAAGAAAGCTTACGTTTACGATTAAATATTCCGCAATGGCAGAATAGCAAAAATAAATAGGATTGATTCGCCAGATCGAGTTATTAGCATACTAAAATTTGATATGATTTGCATAATATTAAATAAACATTGCCGCATTAAAATAAAAATATATGAGAGAAAAATAAAAATAATAGTAATGCTTTAAGTTAGTTATAGATTTTTTTAAAATTTCTTTATTGCTACATTGAACATTGGCCATGATGGATATAATTTTAGTACTTTTATTTATTGCACATGTGTGTGTATTAATTGGTTAACAAATATATCATATTATAAACAAGATCAGCTCTTCATACAGTGTCATATATAATAAGCTTGGGTAATGAGTGATTACCAAATGATAGTGCATTTAAATCACCATCTTCAGAAGTTTTTTTGGCTATTGATTTTACCAATAAGATGTGGAATTCAAAAATAAAATAATAATTATAAAATATTTATTGTTCCAAAGCTCATACAATCTTATAATTGTGGAAGTTCCAGGAAACTTTGTTTCTCAGAGACTGATATCTTACCACCATACTAAACCTCACAAGAAAGATTTAATGATAAAAGCAATGTAATATTATATGCTCCAGTCGGTGAATTAATTGATTTCTGAACATGTTTTATAAATCAAATTTTATGTCAAAGAGCAAAGCAATTATAATGATTTCTTATGGCAATACATTTTAATTCATTATCTAAATTCAAAATACATCAAAAATGTGAAAAACCCAATTAAAACTTAAAATTGAAAAAAAAAAGATAATTATTAATATAATAAAAAGTATTAAACTCTAAGTGTATATACTTTATGTTAAAAACATGTTAATATGCTATCATTTATTTAAAAAAAAAAAAAAAATACTTTTTTAATTTATGATCTTCCATTTTGAATCTTATCTAAATCAAGAATATTCTCAGAATCATGATTTGTTAAAATGCCACTGCAGAAAAAAACAGTTAACGAAATTTACATTTTAAAATATATTTTTGGTACATCTTATGCTCTATTATTGTTTTTTATTTTTGTAATTATCTGGAAAAAAATTATTGCAGTTCCATTAATTTCTTTTTAAAATAATGGTTTATGATTTCATTTTTTATATAAATCAGTAAAAGAAATATATTGTTTGCTATAGTTTTGATATTATAAATAATTCAATCTCTTTTATTATAATGGGTACTATATTGTTTTTACATTTGCAAGAAAATCTATCATTATTATGACTATGTCAGAACTAAATTACAAGATTACTGATTTAAAATTGACCAAATAAATAATAGTTTTAATTTATGTTTTGTACTCTTTGATCATACAAAGATGATTATTTAATGCATAAAGCACAAAATTATTTTGCCTCCTTGCTTTTACTGAAGTAATTTAGTTTTATGATGACAGCATTTTTGCTTCAGACAAAATTGGTGTTTATAATAATTTTTTTCCAAAATTGATTGATTGAATATATTTTTGCTAAAGAACCCATTTTAAAATTTACCATCAATACATTTTGTTAATGTATGTAATCAAAGAATGTTTTTGAATATGCAATATACTGAGCAAAATTTGTATTTTTTGTAGTCTTTAAACATGAAAGTTTTATTTGCATTGCATATATCATAAATGTAAACTATAATTTTCTTATAAAAATCATGGACAAAAGTTTTAGTTCTATAATAAAAGCATATTTATGATATACTGTATAAATAATAAACTATGTCATTTTATTCCCAGATATTTTTTAAAATGTAAAGTTTATACAATTTTTTTTAAAAATGGTTGGAGTAAAGAACTCAATAAATAAAAACAGTAGGTTCAAATAATGATAATCACACTAATGGATTTTGCATAACAACCTATCACATGTGGGTGGAGTACATTTTATCAGAAAGATTTGATAGTTACTGAATACTAGTAGTCATTGAAAACTGAAAAATATAATCAGTCATGTGACATCATAATATATTAATGCAAACATAAATAATAAAACATTAAGGGATTTAATTATCATATTTCTGAATTGTTGTATTTTTATCTATCTGCTAATTAATTAAAAAAGTGGATTGATGAAAGTGATTTACAAAATTGTTTTATGTATTAATTCATAGGAGATGACTTATTTTTCCTAGTGCTTATTTATAATTATATTATATAACTTTTCATTACAAGTTGATAATCTTATAAAGAATTCAATAAATATCAATTATCATACTTTTATAATATAAAACATAACCCTATAATTTTATAATTTATCTAATCTTGAGATAGATAGCCATCATTGTTAATTAGTTATCTAAAATAAAAAAATATATTTAATATACTTGCTTTATTCCTTTTCGCCAATTATTTTATTAGTATATATTATGAAAGTTTTATAAAAACATCTGTAATATTATCATTAATAATAAGAGATTTTTCACTTCAGTATAATATTTGTTTGATAGTAATAGTTTCTTGTATGTTTTGTCTTAATTATATTTTCTACATCTTTTAATATCTATAATTATTCTCGGAATAATTAAAAGCCACATTGTTTTGCGTAATTAAAACAGAATATTTTTAGAAAAAAAAAATTCCTTTTACAAAATTAGTTTTTTAGAAATATTAATCTATTAAATGCTTTGTCGGCCAATCTAATAAAATTACATCCTGTTGAAAATATTTCTTGACATCTTTTGCTAAGCAATTATGCTTTGTAAAACGATATTCATTTTTGTTGTTGTTTTTGTTTCTTTAACAACTGCAAGTAATTTTTAATTAGTCTTTTTTAGATATTACATTAATTAGCGTATAAGATCTTTAATATAGCACTATTGCGTTTTTTTTTTGTTTTTTTTTAAGATTACAACAAATAACTTCTTTTTTAAAATATTAAACTGACAATCAAGCGTTGTTAGCCGAGAGGTTATCGCAGTCGCCTTGCAAGCAAGTAGTTGGTTGCAAAACATTGTGGGTTCGCGTCCCGGCCGATGCTATGACACATGAAAAAAAAACTGACAATTATGAAAATATTCTGCTTCAATATAAAAATGTTTTGAAACTTACAATTAAAACTACAATATTGCTCTTTTTAAAATATTTTATTCAACTTATTGTAATAATTTAACAACAAATAAATAAATTTTAACTAGTTATCTTCAACTTTTATTAAATTAAAAAAAATGAATACGTTTTACAGTCTCTGTACTTGCTATTTATTTTAATAAGTAATCCAATAATATATATTATTACTAAACGAGTTGACAAATACGGTATAGTGGTAGGTAGTTTTAGAGATATACGTGCCATGGTCGATTTTCAGCTGAAAAATCTAACTTAAAATAAAAGCATTAGTTTGGATTAATTGAATAAAATGACTAAAAATTAATTTGTCACTATAGTGTTCAAATATCACATAACCTCTTGAGCAAATTTCCATATGATTACCAAAATGATTTTATTCAAACGATTGAGGCTCGTTTGTAACTGCTCATCATTCCCTAAATAACTTATTATGATAAACAAAAGCAGTTTTCTATCCTGAAATCATTTATATTAATACAGAATAAAGAAAGATTACCATTTATTTTCAACCTGGTTTCTGACTTTTGCCTTTATCAATCCAGGCATTGGATTTAAATGTGAATGTAATTTTGCATCTAGCAACACCTTTAACTCCATTTTACTATTTAAAATAAAAGCTTGAAATTCAACACAGCCTAAGATTTTGGACCCAAACCAACTTGCTTGAACATATATATAATATAGAAGGGATTTAAATTCAAATTTTAAAGCTCCATACTGCTATGCACTCCATCTTAAGCAACTGATACGATGTGATCCCATACATGTGAACCAGATAAATGGATCTCCAATACATGTATTTCATGCTAAACCAGCATTCATCAGTTTGTCCAGATCATCATTCCCACATACATATATAATCAGTGCTAAGTTTATATTCATAGAAAATCTTCAAAATTTAATGATCAGGCTTCAATTTTCTCCACCCTTCAACTCTTCACCTATCCATAGCATTTAAAATATGATGATGGAATGCTCAAAACCCCTGATGATGCTGATATATGAATGACTGAAGAATTGGAAGGTGGAGACGATTGAATCCTGCCCATTAAGGTTTGAAGATTTTCTATATTAATGTAAGCTGAGCACTGATTATATATATATAAGACATATTTTGCAGGATTATCTGTATTAAAAAATTTTAATCTTAGTATGACGTTTTAACTTGATCACACATGTCATCTTGTTGAAATGTCGGTATATTAAGATTTACATTTTTTAATACGAATGAACCCGCAAAATGTGTCTTTTATATATGCAACCTGTGAAAATCTTCATATATATATATATATAATACTGAAATCAATATATGCATATATATATATATATATATATATTAAAATATAGTAAAAATTCAAAATAAAAAAAAAAAATAAAACTTAATTTATTATATATTCATAGTATTATTTAATTCAATAAGCTTACATGTAGGAAAGTACTTATTATTGCAATGAAACATCAATTATTTGGCTATTATATTTTTATACAGAAGCTCCTAGAAATAATACTTATGAATTCATCATTTACTCATGAGAATATTAGAATTAATATATTAAATTATATTTTTTTCATGGATTTATAGTGTGATAAAGAATCTAAATTAATAGATTATATCCATGTAAACAGAGATAACTTTAGCTTTTGGTGTTGCTAGAAACCTATCAATTAATACTAATTGACAATCCTTTAGAGGCTAAACAAGTTTTGTCAATTAGAAGCTATTATAAGTTAATGGAGAAAACTTGTTTATTCTCAGGAGAATTGTCAGTTAGTAATTATTGATAATTTGCTGACAGCATTAAAAGCTAAAGTTGTCTGTTTAAGACTCCAGTTTTTTAAGTTAGCTATGAAAGAGAAGGTTCCATCCAAATTTTTCTCATAATATATGTATTTTTTTTCTCTGTAATAAGAAAATTTTAGCCAAGACCAAGTTTGAACCCATATTTATAAGAGATTGCATATGTTCAACTAGTAAGCAATCTAAAAAATTTATTGTTAATGTGTTTATAACCAGAGGATTATTTTATTTTAAGTTATGGGTTAAATTGATATTAAGAAAATATTAGAAAAAGCAAGATTTACATTTTTGTTGATAGGGAGGTGTGTGACTATTAAAAACTACATTAGGATAGTGAGGATGAATAGTCATTATCATATGCTAGGTTAGAAATAAATAATTCATGAAAGTAAATAAAAAAATAATAATATAGGTAGAATAGTTGTAATAAATAAAGATTAAGGCATTAAAAATCTAAATTCAATGAAAAGTATATACTTACGATGTGTGCGTATATATAATTTAATTGTAAATCTGGATGGTACAATTTACAATTAATAATCATTTCTTACATGGTGTAAAGATATTTTAAATAAGAAATTAAAATCTTTTAAATAAGTTTAATATTAGCAGCCAAATTTAATATAAAGTCTGAGTTTGAAACAGCTGCAATAGGTATTTGGTTTCACTATTAAAGGGAAAAAGTAAGATTATTTTTAGTATTGGTATTATCTTACTCAGTTAATTGTCAATCCTTAAAAGACAGATCTCACTAAGGAGTTTAAGTGGACCATTAATAGACCATTAATGATAGTCTGGTGTGTCAGAGTGTCAAAAATTAATTGGCAATTAATTGTTAGATTGTAAAATTAATTGTATCTGTTTGAAATGGAGTTTGTGCCTTATTTTTCTGAGGGGGCAAAAGGTTAAAATTGATTGAGAAGAGGTAACCTGTCAATTAATGATAAAGATAAAGAAAAACAGATGGACATCTCTATAAAAGCTGTTTTAAAAGAAAAGAAAGGGGACTTGCTTGTATTTTGAAAAACTTATCTGTAGCAGTTTTCCTTCATTGACTAAAAAGAAAACTGTGTTATAAAATTGAAAATCATTTTTATTGTACTTTGTCTCTTCAGAATAATTTGGCTGAATATAACAATGTATAGTGAGTAAATTTTAAGTGGGCACACACAACTTGAACCTCCAGAAGTCATCTATTCAGCAGATGGTCATAAAACTTTAAACCACAGAAGTTAAAATTTGAGTTTAATATTGTTTAGATATATGCAAATAGTAAAATTTAAAACTCAAAAGTTTAATGCATATATAAGTCAATTTAAATCTACAAAATGAAATTAAAATTGGAAAAGGACAATCAAAAAGAAACTGATATTGTGAAAAAGTTAAATGAAGGCTGTTTAACTGAAACTTGCAGAAAATTACAAAGTTTAAAGGTAATCTACCTAGAGTTGGGAATGAGCAACACATTCAGCAAAATAAAAAACTATATATATATGAGAGAAAAGGAACTGAACTCTATCAAAAGAACTTTTTATAAGAAGGACGTATATGCTTTCATAAACCGGTCAAGGAAAAAAAAAGGGAGAAATCAGAAACCTGGAAGAACACCTACTAAAAGACTTATATAAGTATATATTTTTATTATTATTATTATTTGCTCTTTATGTGTGTAGGACATTTCATATATATAAAAAAAACAAATTTCTTTCTTTGTAGTGTATCACATATATTGTCTATTTTAAAATTAATTCATGTAATAACTGCTATTATGATTATTTTGGGGGTAGAAATTGATTTCAGATGATTTTATATGTTTATTTAAATGCTTTTGCTATTATGGTCATTTTGGGGGTAGATGAAATTTATATGCCTTATTTAAAATGCTTTACAAACAATTTTTTTTTCTTTTCTCAATAAAAAAAAGGGAACAATTAAGAGATATTATTATTAGCATCAGAAGTTATTATCATATGCTTAGACTTATAAATGAATTGCTTGTCTATTGAGTATCATCATCATTTTTATTTTTTTATAAAAGTGCATGGAAATAGTTTTGAGAATTTTGTGCACATTTCTTATTGCTTATTATTATTGTTATCATAAATTTAAAGCCAGAAACAAGCTGATTTATGCTTGGAAAATTTATGGGCTCATATTCTGGTACACTAATTTGCGAGAATATTAAAGTTGTGAAAGTTTTACTTGTATAATTTGATGTTTCGACCTGTATGTGTATGGATAGACAAAGATCTCCACCAATTCAGTGAAGTTTAACTCATTGAGATATATGCTATATTTTTAAAAGTATTTGAACCCAGTGGAAGAGTTTTCCACTTGAATATTCTCTACACCGTAAGGTTTCTTATTTTGATGGTCAGAGGTATTTGGTATACCTATGTTTTTATATGACTAGCAATAAAAATCCTAGCATATCTCAACCTTAGTGAAAAGGTTCTCTCTTATTCGGGTCACTGCCTGCCTCATATTAATATTTGATATTCCTTACGTGTGTATGAGAGGATAGCCATGATAAGCATTATTATAAGTATTGGATACCAGGTCACAAACTCAATTTAATGTCTGAATGAATGCAGATAACATATGTGCAATTGGTGTATTTGAATATTGTTTTTGTAGATTTGATTTAGCATTCGAGCCAAAAATAATTAAGTTAATAACTGTTAACGGTTAAATAAAACTTACGAATGATTGGGCATAAGCAATGCGCATAAGCAATGCGTATATAAATGTATTTAATAAATATTTACATGGCCAGCTGAGAACTTCACTGGAAAGGTAGTATTGTTAAAATATTATTATATTATTAGAACATGAACATAGACAGTGCACTATGATGATGTTTGATCTTAATGCCAATTTATTTGCAATAACTTAGTCTCATTATTATTAAGATATCTCTGTTGTAGTAAAGATAAGGGCCAAATAATATTTAATCAGGATGATCGGATAAAATCAAGAAATTTGCAAGGAAATATCAACTTTAAATTTATTAAATAAAATTATTAAATTTAATTAGGGGAAAAATTGATTATGTATTTTCTACAATATATCTGTAATAAAAAGAGAAAGCATTGAAAACGGGAAGAAATTGGTATTTACTATATTTAAGGTAAAAAGAAAGTGTAGATATAATGTAATGTATATGTTTTGTATTGATTGAATTATAGTTTGTCAAATAAAATTTGTTATTTGTTTTAAATAAAATTTGCGTGTGTCTCCATGTTTTTGTGGATTATTATTATTTAGATGTTTCCAATCCAATCATACATCAATATAATATTATTAATATTTGAATTATCATGTACGTAATTAATATTTGGTAAAACTATTTAAAAGGTTAATTTCAAAGGCTTAAAATTACCAAATAGATTAATATTGTTGAAGTATAAATCGTGAATAGAGATAGTATTGAGTGATAGCGAGTGCAGGGGGTGGGCATAAAATCCTTTCTTCATCCGTTGTACTCAAACCTCTCTAGACACATTTTATTTTATATAATTTTGTTATAATTGCGACTATGTTTTATGATGTGTTTATAAAGATTTAATAAGCTTAAAATATTCCAGCTTTAATGTAAATTGATATTAGATTGCATTAAAGACAACTGAGATCACCTTGGAGGCGATCAAGAGAGGAAGGTTTATCACCAATAACCTATCGCAGCTTATTCGATTTCCACACCTAATTGTTCGAAAAACCCTGAGAAGAGATTAGAATGAGAGGAAATGAGCTAGCAAAGATAAAATTTAATGATAAAATAAATAATAGTGTAATAGACATATGGACGTGAAATTGATGAAGGGATGGATCAGGAAGGTGGAGATGAATATATAGAACTTTATAATTAGAATAAAATTTAATTGTAGCTTTAATCATAGTGAATGCGATTATGTTGAGAATAACCTGGAATGATATTAATATTGTCAATTTTAATGCGTTCTCAGTGTTCTCTAAATTAATTATGTATTAACCCATTCATGAAATATTATTACTAAAAGTATTGAATTGCGATTTAACCTCTATATTTTTTGGAGCTGCAATTTGGCGCCCTGGCAATTAAGCTTATAAGTGTTCTGTATTATCATCATCATCTCAGTAGGCCTCAGAAATAGTGTCAGCTGGGAATGATGAAGTATCCATCGATCCATTCTTAAAATGTTGTATATGGCATGCAATTTATCTGCAAATGTGTAAATGCCATATAGTTTGAATATAATATAATTAATCCATAACGTGGATGTGCGATCATTTGAATAAAATTCTCATTGGTTATAATAAAGTTATAATTAGCTTAAACTATCCAATAATATATATGATATTCGGAAGCTCTCCCAATCATTTAGTTATGTTTGAAATTCATTGTGGATGACCGATCGAGAGATTGCAAAATACGTTTCCTGTTACTTTAATAAGTTTTTATAAAGTTAACAAAATAAAGAATAACTTTTTATTTGTTTGAATGGATTTTATTTGGTTACAATTGGCTTGTAACACGGTTGCACGAAGGAAGTTATATTTGGTTTATATGTATGAAATATATTAGTCTATGCATTATATTTGAGAAATTATTAGATTAAATCTATACTCAGAAATTATTTGATCTATACTTAGTATACCAGAATATATATAATTGATGCATTGCATATTTAATTGATACTTAAGAAATGCATCTGTCGTTAATTTATATATTTAAGAAATGTTCATCATCTTTCAAAAACCAATAAAACTTAAATATTTCTATTTAGTTAGAAAAATCAATAATTTTTGTCTTAAATTTTTTTTCGTTAGTTAGAATATATATATATATTAAAGATATATATATATATATATTAACTATTTTGGGTTCTTTACACATTTAATTTGTGTCATAAAATAGATATTCTCTGCATTGATCTGTTAGTTTAAATTGAATTTAAACAATAATAATTTAATTATATATAATCCACCAATTTTATACTTACATGCTAATGAAGAATTGGTTTAGGATGCTTTTATTATTTATAATAAACAACATCTTGTAAACATTTAAACATAAACTTTTTGTTCTTTCAAACAACTGAGTTTATAGTTGATCTATTTTTATCTATCAACATTAATAAGCATGATAATGTATAAAACAATAAAGTAGTTATTATTACGACATTTAACCATATTCTTGACATCTGAATTGAATTATAACATATATATATATATATATATATATATATGATAAACAAAAATGCAAGTTAAAAATACTTTTTGGGATACTCCATGTGGAAAAATAGCTGACGCTTCAGTACAATATTAAGTATCTTTTTCAAAGCATTCTCTTTCTCAAAACATATGAATGCATTCATATGTTTTGAGAAAGAGAATGCTTTGAAAAATGTACTTGTTATTGTACCGAAACATCAGCTATTTAGCTTTTTTACCGCACGGAGCATCCCAAAAATAATAATAATATGAAATCATAATTAACTCATGAATATATTAGAATTTATATATATATAAGTAATAATTTTTCCAAGCACTTTTGATGATAAATTTAATTATATAATTTGCAATTTTATTACTCAATTTGCATGTTTCCCTAATAAATTACAAAATAAATTCATTTCAATTTGCTTTATAGTTTGGATAACACTGTGTAATATGTTTAATTAAATTTAATATAACCAGCACTTAGAAAGTTCATTAATTTCTATAATATTACATATTAATTAATGCAATTTTATTGTAATATATATTTATAATGAATTTCAAAATTGTAATGTTACTAAAAAATATTTATTTACATAAAACTGTAGTATATTGTCTTAAGATTTGATGTTCAATCTTGCAAATGCTATTGTCTAAACTTATTTTTCAAATAAATACTTCTGAATATGGATAAAAATTGATTAATTTTCATCTGTATTACAGATGGATAATAATAATAATAATAATAATAATAATAATAATAATAATAATAATAATAATAATAATAATAATAATAATAATAATAATAATAATAATAATAATAATAATAATAATAATAATAATAATAATAATAATAATAATAATAATAATAATAATAATAATAATAATAATAATAATAATAATAATAATAATAATAATAATAATAATAATAATAATAATAATAATAATAATAATAATAATAAAGCAATATCTTTAATTAAATTTAATCTAGATGAAACTTGAAGTATTCATTGCTTCCAAAAATATTAGTTAGTGAATCAATGGTAAATAAATGTTAAATTATTTTCTGCATGCCTGTAAGTTATAAAATATACAGTATTATCAATTAGTCTGAGCTTTTAATTTTATTTATGCATATTTATAGTTTTCTGCACTCTCTTATTGCAAATTGAATCTAAGTAAGAATAATCTAATTATAAATATATTCCATCAATTCCATAGCTTCAACTGTGAAGAAGTTACCTTTATTAATTGCAATAAATTAGCTTTCTTTTTCTCTTGTTTTTTCTTACCTTACTACAAATACATTATTTTCTGATTCAACTTATAACCATAGACTTTTTCATGTATCCTAAAAACTGAGTTTAAAGTTAAATTGTTTTTAACTTTTTTATATAACTATAATTATTCAGCTATTTTTATAATCAAGTTAATTATTACTGTAATGTTATAATTCAATTCAGATGTCAAGAATATGGTTAAATGTCATAATAATAACTACTTTATTGTTTTATACATTATCATGCTTATTAATGTAGATAGATAAAAATAGATCAACTATAAACTCAGTTGTTTGAAAGCACAAAAAGTTTATGTTTAAATGTTTACAAGATGTTGTTTATTATAAATAATAAAAGCATCCTAAACCAATTCTTCATTAGCATGTAGCTATAAAATTGGTGGATTATATATAATTAAATTATTATTGTTTAAATTCAATTTAAACTAACAGATCAATGCAGAGAATATCTATATTATGACACAAATTAAATGTGTAAAGAACCCAAAATAGTTAAATATAATTTGATATTGTGTTACAGAGAGATATGTTGTAAATAATTAATTATTTAACTCTGTATTACTATATTTTTATTTAAATATTTCTATACTTTAGTGGTGTTATATATATTGTAATGGTCACTCAATCCATCCTGATCACAGAGGTGCCATCAGATAACTACATACCTGTGCAAATTGTGTAAGGAGGGTATAGAGGATATTGGGCATCTGTTGATTGAATGTGGATGACTGAGGGCAGAGAGGGTGCAGGTAATGAAGTTGTGGGAGAATGGGTGTAAATGGGGTGACTATACAGAAGGTGAGTTGGTTTTTATGCTGGGTTTGCAAAAGGATGGGGGGATTTGGATTTGGGGGCCATGGAGTTGACAAGGATTGTGTTGTGGAAATGGGATGGGGCAGAGTGTGGGAGGACTTAGAGTGGGGAATGGAAAATAAAGTGGCTAACAGGTTTATATGGGCATAGTTGCTGAGATATTCTTGACTTCGCTTAAGGAGAAGCCAAATACATCACATCACATCACATGGGAAATGTATTCACTGTGATCAAAATGAATGAGGATGATGGTTTGTGCCGACTAAATTCAGAAAGAAACAAGAGATCTTAAGTATTGTTTAGACAATTGAGAAATAAAAGCACTAAGTCAAACATCAGACAAATAAATTTAAACAATTTGTAAAGTTTATTAAGAGTTTAAATAATTTAAAATTTTTATAAAATTGGGACAATAGAATAAAGCAATCTAAACCATGAATACAAAAGTGACTTAGATTTGAATATATATATATATTATAACGATCAAAATGAAAGTGAAGATCGAATCTAACCGCAAAAACAATATCTGCAACTACCAGGGCGCCATCTAGGCATTTGAGCCTAGAAAAATTTATAAAGTAGGCAGATACGCGATGTTAAGATTCCACTTTATTTAAATATTCCGATCGTTAACCCAAGTCACTAGCTCAGTGGAGACGCAGAGATAAAAATCTATAAATTTTATATCTTAAATATAAAAGAATAAAAGCCACTGCCAGAAATTAACACATAAAAATATTTATTTACGCACATATAAAATAACATTTAAATTGTGAGGAATAAGTTTAACATTTTAGATTTTTATATTAACTTTTAATTTTACATTTAACTAAGTTTCAATGAGTTTAATATTTTATTTAGATAGTCAAGTATGAATAGACTACATAGATCTGCATTTGAAAAGAAAATATTCTTCCCTGATTTAACCTTAGGCAACAAATTTCGCAACCAAACTGGCACCAATCCATCTGATACATTCATGTTTTCAATGTAGCATGATATGACAACACAAAATACTATACTGTCAGGAAACGTACATCTGAACAATAAGTAGAAATAGAAAAGACATTGACTCTCCACCAACAGGAATGTGACATCTGTTGTCAAGTAGAACAATAAACAAAAAACTCCATAGGAATGGACTGCGGTCTTCTGCCGACTTACAAACCCATCCATAGGCAAACAGAGGGTGTGTGGCGTATATCTATAATCCTGCCCATAGCAGACCTCATACTACATCTACTAATTACACAAATATATCCAATCCATTGAACTAATTCAACTACGAAAGGAATAACCTAAGATTACCCTCCCTTAATATAAGTTTACAAAACTATATAGCCATTCACGCCCGACTTAAATTTAACATTTAAATACGTTCGCACAAATGCATTTTATAAGATTTGTTTTAAAATTGTTGAGTACAGATCAGCTGCACAGATTCCACGGTCAAAAACATTCCAAATTAAACACAACCGATCAAAACACAAAGTCATCAATAAACGTCACTTGCATAGGGAATATACAAATCCCATTAGCATTCATAGTAAGATGCTTGCAGTGATATCGTTGACATATATTCTAATCGAATGTGAAAATCACAACATTATCAACCACTAACAAATCTATGCAACGTCTATACCCAACCTTAAATTTCCTCATTTAAAATTTAAACAATAAATATTAATACAAATAAATAATAAATGGAAATGATTTTTTTATCAAACGCAAACATATATAAAATTGCACATTATCAATTGAGTTGACACATAAGTCAGAGAAAAGTTCTTTTTATAAAATTTAAATTAACTTTTCAATCTTTAAAGTTCTTAATTAATATTATGATTTTAACAATTGTTCAGTTTTATTGCTTACGGTAGAAGAGTCCCTGTTCCCGTTGGCAATTCCCATGGAGACTTTCCTGGAAGACCGGTCTGATATTTTGGAGGTAGCATTAGCTGGTTCTGTTCTGGTATCACAGTCTTTGCATTTTTAAAATAAGTGAGTGAGGACGACAAGTGCGTCTTGTTGCTAGACTCACCAAAATCAAGTTGGAAAACTAACTGGAACTCAATATTTTTTCTTTTTATAGTTCTCCTATGGATTCCATGAACAAAAAGGTCACTGTTCTGTTTTTTCGTTATGGTCCAGGCCTTTATTTGCTTTCATTGGTCAAGCTAAAATCTCTTTCCTCTCTTATCTAACTTTTCTTCTGACTTTTTAATTAAACAGCTTTTAGATAATTAATAAACACTCATTTCCATTTATAGATTACAGGAATTAATTAATACCTGTTTTTATTTTAACTTACATTATTTTTTTATTAAAATATTTTTATATTTCAATCTTGTATTTTTTTATTAAAAAAAATACGTTCAAATACTTTTTTTTTTGTTGTTTATGAAAAAAATATTTTTAAAGTTTAGCATCTGTGCGAATATATATATGTTTAACAAACATTTTAATTTTAGCGTTTAGTTTTTTCCTTTTATTTGCGAACTTGTAAGTTTTTATTTTAAATTAATGTAATGACATATTTATATATCGTTACATATCAGTAAACTTCCTCAAAAAACAAAAAACATTAAAAAAAAAAAAAAGACTTTACTTAGTGTTAGTAATTACATTACACAAATTGAATATATATGAAAATTGCAAAAAGACAAATTTTTTTTTTTACAAGACAAAACAGTAATTACACACAAATATAATGATTAAAAAAAATTTGACTGTTGATTCTCTATTACCAGCTAAATTTCTGCCCCCTCCCTTCCAAGTTTCTTTTCTTCAACTTTTAAGTATTATTTAGGCAAGTTAAACGATTAGATTTTAAACAAGACCTTTTTTTTTAAAAAAAAAAATTATGATTTATATTTATTAATTACGTTTTATTTATTACTTTTTATTCCTCGTATTTCTCTTTACATATGTGCAATTTTTCTTACTGGCAGTACCTTTAAGACAAAATTTCAAACTGTAACTCCACGTCATTACAACAAATATATTTATACTAATTTCAGAAAAAATACTACGGGCATGATTCACTTTTAAAATTCTTATGGCACTCGTGTTTTATTAAAGATAGGACATTTCATCATCATCAATTCCCCTTCTCAGGGTCACTCTCTGAGGTAAGGCCACACTTGGGATGCCAATTATAACGATCAAAATGAAAGTGAAGATTGAATCTAACCACAAAAACAATATCTGCAACTACCAGGGTGCCATCTAGGCATTTGAGCCTAGAAAAATTTATAAAGTAGGCAGATACGCGCTGTTAAGATTCCACTTTATTTAAATATTCCGATCGTTAGCCCAAGTCACTAGCTCAGTGGAGACGCAGAGATAAAATTCTATAAATTTTATATCTTAAATATAAAAGAATAAAAGCCACTGCCAGAAATTAACACATAAAAATATTTATTTACGCACATATAAAATAACATTTAAATTGTGAAGAATAAGTTTAACATTTTAGATTTTTATATTAACTTTTAATTTTACATTTAACTAAGTTTCAATGAGTTTAATATTTTATTTAGATAGTCAAGTATGAATAGACTACATAGATCTGCATTTGAAAAGAAAATATTCTTCCCTGATTTAACCTTAGGCAACAAATTTCACAACCAAACTGACGCCAATCCATCTGATACATTCATGTATTCAATGTAGCATGATACGACAACACAAAATACTATACTGTCAGGAAACGTACATCTGAACAATAAGTATAAATAGAGAAGACATTGACTCTCCACCAACAGGAATGTGACATCTGTTGGCAAGTAGAACAATAAACAAAAAACTCCATAGGAATAGACTGCTGTCTTCTGCCGACTTACAAATCCATCCATAGGCAAACAGAGGGTGTGTGCGTATATCTATAATCTGCCTGTAGCGGACCTCATACTACATCTACTAATTACACAAATATATCCAATCCATTGAACTAATTCAACTATGAAATGAATAACCTAAGATTACCCTCCCTTAATATAACTTTACAAAACTATATAGCCATTCACGCCCGACTTAAATTTAACATTTAAATACATTCGCACAAATGCATTTTATAAGATTTGTTTTAAAATTGTTGAGTACAGATCAGCTGCACAGATTCCATGGTCAAAAACATTCCAAATTAAACACAACCGATCAAAACACAAAGTCATCGATAAACGTCACTTGCATAGGGAATATACAAATCCCATTAGCATTCATCGTAAGATGCTTGCAGTGATATCGTTGACATATATTCTAATCGAATGTGAAAACCACAACATTATCAACCGCTAACGAATCTATGCAACGTCTATACCCAACCTTAAATTTCCTCATTTAAAATTTAAACAATAAATATTAATACAAATAAATAATAAATGGAAATGATTTTTTTATCAAACGTAAACATATATAAAATTACACATTATCAATTGAGTTGACACATAAGTCAGAGAAAAGTTCTTTTTATAAAATTTAAATTAACTTATCAATCTTTAAAGTTCTTAATTAATATTATGATTTTAACAATTGTTCAGTTCTATTGCTTACAGTAGAAGAGTCCCTGTTCCCATTGGCAATTCCCATGGAGACTTTCCTGGAAGACCGGTCTGATATTTTGGAGGTAGCATTAGCTGGTTCTGTTCTGGTATCACAGTCTTTGCATTTTAAAAATAAGTGAGTGAGGACGACAAGTGCGTCTTGTCGCTAGACTCATCAAAATCAAGTTGGAAAACTAACTGGAACTCAATATTTTTTTCTTTTTATAATCCTCCTATGGATTCCATGAACAAAAAGGTCACTGTTCTGTTTTTTCGTTATGGTCCGGGCCTTTATTTGCTTCCATTGGTCAAGCTAAAATCTCTTTCTTCTCTTATCTAACTTTTCATCTGACTTTTTAATTAAACAGCTTTTAGATAATTAATAAACAATCATTTCCATTTATAGATTACAGGAATTAATTAATACCTGTTTTTATTTTAACTTACGTTATTTTTTTATTAAAATATTTTTATATTTCAATCTTGTATTTTTTTATTAAAAAAAATACGTTCAAATACTTTTTTTTTTTGTTGTTTATGAAAAAAATATTTTTAAAGTTTAGCATCTGTGCGAATATATATATGTTTAACAAACATTTTAATTTTAGCGTTTAGTTTTTTCCTTTTATTTGCGAACTTTTAAGTTTTTATTTTAAATTAATGTAACGACATATTTATATATCGTTACAATATATATATATATATATAAGAGTGCACATGAGTGCAGCACACATGAAAACATTAAAAAATTTGGCAGCAAAATTCTCTTACCTAAAATAATAATAAAATGGATAGAATAATATCTTCCTGCTGGTGATTTATAAAATTACAAAAAAAACAACAACTGTACTTTCTTGATTCAGAGATATAAAAAATTTATAGTCTTGCAGGAAATCAATGAATTGGCACCAGCAAGCATTTCTTGCCCCGGAATAATGTGAGGCAAAAATGTCATATTGCCGGTAGGACAGCCTGCTGATATAATACCTATAAAGCAATTTGGGGGCAACTTATGTGCAAGACAAGAGAAAAATATGATTATGATCTTATATAATCTAGAAAGAAATCTCTACTTTCAGAAAATGAGAACAATAAAGATGATAAACTGCCATCCAAAAGATTTGAGGTTTGCAAGAAATGCAAACTAAACATATTTAAAATTAATTTTTTTATGATAACAACTAAGGTCAGGTGAGCATATAAAAATTACAAAAATGGCCAAAGCATTTAGCAATAGGTAATGAAATAAATGAAAGACATATTAGAAATATAACTTATAATCTCACAACGTCCTCTCTGATAAACAAAAATTAAAAACAAACTTGGAATTCTAAAACTAAGCTTCCAAGACACACTATAAATACTAATAAAAAGAAATACAGATAATAAATATTACATTAAATAATTAAAATAATTAATACAACTTTATATATTACACTTATCATTAGATTGAGCAGAGATTTAATTAAAAACAATATATTTACCCTGGCAAGAATAAGAAAAGGTTAACCTTACAGTAAAGCAGAGTTCATGTAGTTTTCTGAAGGGTGTGCACTTTTAATAAATTCATATTTCAGGTGCTTCTCTTTATGATGGTGGCAAGTGTCAAAGCAAATTGGGAATCCAACTTATGTTAAAATTTCACAGCATCACAAAAGAACAACATAGAGTCCGAGGTTCATCCTTATTTAAACTAGCAATGCATTTTGTTGTTTACACTATGTATAGCAGTATATTTTGATATTGTCAAGGCAAATTTCAAAAAGAACTTAAAGGTCTAAACTGCTAACAGTATGAAGTTCAATAGGTTAATCAGAATGCATATTAGAAATAAGAAGCTGAACAAATCACTTTGATGGAGTATTTGCTTGTTCAAGGCTCTCTAGAATAATTCATGAAATTTTTGGGGTTATTTATATCCACACTCAATTTCCCATGAAAACTTTCCTTGTTGTCAAATGGTATGTGTTAGGGCAGGGCAAATCTCAATCTCCCACTCAATCTAATTTAGGAATTCCAACCAGGGATTATTTTAAACTAAAACAACAACACAAAATAAAATCTCTACTTTTAGAATTAAATTAGAAATGATTAAAATAAGAGACAGGAATGTAATCAACATGTTTTCTTGTTTTTAATCAACTTGATTAAAAGCAAGCAGTGACAGAAAACTATTTTAAAATCAACTTTATATACTAAATAAAGAAATATTTTAAACACAAAGGAGGGTATGTGTTGATACACATACTCTTTTTAAATAATTTTTAAATGACTTTATAAATTTAAATTTGATCAACTAAAAGTTCGTTTTATTTTATTTTATTTTATTTTTTTGGTTTAAATGATGATTGGTATGGACTGCTCCATCACAATATATATAGAACATAATTTAATAATAAATACCCATAATTTTAAATTAATGTAATTGTAATGGAAATAACTACCTTTGATTGAGATATGTAATATCAGTAACTATGAAAACTCTAGTGGAAATTAATGACTTTGGTTTATATATATCAAAATACAGTAAAATTCACATAAATCATATTATTCTTAGAAGTACTTTTGACTATACATTTTGTAGTCTTTATCAACTATATAACATTGAATAATAAAAATGAGACAACCTTTCACAATACCCATAGTTTAATTCAGATTTCCCACAATTCTGTTATTTTAACATTTGATGACTGCCGATTCATTAACATTTGACGATTTCTTGAAAGCAATTTAGCTTCTTTTATTTTACATTTATTGTGGAAACATTCAATTTGAATAATTATCATATTTTTATAATCAAATTTAAATCCATATTGACATGATTTATTATGATCAAATATAACAGACGATGAAGGTTTATTTAAATATATTCCTGATTGTTTCTCTTTTCGAATTCTATTATATAAAACTATATGTTCTTTTATTGCTTTTATATAGCAGAATTGAAAAAGAGAAACAATCAGGTATGGATGTAAATAAACATTCATCATCTGTTATATCTGATCATAATAAATGTTCTCAATATGGATTTAAATTTGTTTATAAAAATATGAAAATCATTCAAATTGAACTTTGGCACAATAAACATAAAAGAAGCTATGTTGATTTCAAGAAATCATCAAATTTTAATGAATCAGCAGTCATTAAATGTTAAAATAACAGAATTGTAGGAAATCTGAATTGAACTATGTGTATTGTGAAAGGTTGTCTCATTTTGACTATTCAATGTTATATAGTTGATAAAGACTATAAAATTAATAGTCAAAAATACTTCTAAAAATAATATGTGTTATATGAATTTTACTGTATTTTGATATATATATATATTGATTTGAATATTACATATATTGTGGAACAAATACAGACATCAAACTTAATTTATTATATATATATCAGTGCCCCACTGAGGTGAGCCATAAGCTCGAAACCAATTGGTCTGGAGATGGGCACTTTCTGATAGAGATTTTGAATTCTTTCTCTTTCAGCACTTATAAAAAAAAGCTTGATTAGAAACTATTGGTAAACTCCCTTTAGTGAACACACACACATATATATATATATATTGAACCGTATTCGAATATGTGTATTCGAATCACCGGCCTCTTAGGCAGAGAAGAACATACTCGGAGAGTATGTATGCCCAAACGATAGCTATAAAGTATATAACTAACGTTACATTTCCAGGACATAACTTCTTCTCGACTGTTGAGTTCAACACCAAGTTCAAAGCACTTTTTTTGTTTGTGTATAAACATGGGCGCCAGCTGCTTATTCTAAAAGAATAGACAACGCACTTTGAATAGTGGCAACTAACCCAACGCCTAAATCCACGACTAGCTCAGTTGTTTGTAATCACTAATAGATTATACTTAATTAGTGGTTAAAAGACTTGATAAAGAATTGTTAAAAGAATTTATAAAAGAATTGTAAAAGAATTGATAAAAAGAATTGATAAAAAGAATTGACCGACAAATAAAGTTTAATTTTAAAGATAATTTATTAACTAACATTTATTTACTAAATTTAAACATTTTATAATTCTAATAAAACACACGCATATTTTAAATTAACATTTCTAAACTAGTTTAAATATTCTTGTTTACTTTCATAACAAAACACTGGTATTTATCTAATTTAACTAATAATATTGATATAAGGATCACGCACATATTAACTCATGCACACACATAATAATATTAAAGTATTACATAGCATTTGAAATTTAATCACACACATCAATAGTTCATTTATGTATGATATCGAGTTCATATAATTAGACTCTTGGAGGATTCACACGAATTAATGAAATGCAATGGCTATTACAGTATAACGAAAATAAGCAAATGTTTTACCTAGGATTTTGAATGTTGACGTAGAATTTTGTTCTTTGGAGGCTGCTTTCGGTGAGGATATTTCCATTATAAATGCTTACCAGCCGGCTGGGACGTTTCCTTGCTGAGTTTCCTGATTTTCACGATTATTGCTATCGGAGACAAATAGATACTGACGGAGATTTTCTAAGATGTTAAGCTGACATTATTTCACGGGCAGATCTGCTGTTTTCTCGGACATCTGGGCTGGAGGTGAACGTGCGTTCCAAAATTTTCTCAGCACTGCATTTTGTTTCTTAACTGACTCAATTAATTTCCGAACTGCACTCTCTCAATAACTTTGTGAACCTGATTGTCTCAACTAATTTGTGGAATGAATGACTGTCCGATAAAAAAAGGTCTATTTATATCTGCAACGTGTTGTCTTTCTGATATCTCCGGCAAAGATCTGTTGTCAAATTCCTTATCAATTAATCCTTTGATAAACGTGTTTTGAAAGATTGCTTAATTAGTAATAGCCATGCAAAAACGTATTGTTTTATATTAATTAATATCTAATAGCCATTGCCATGTTTTTTAATGATAATCTTCCCTAACTTTCACATACATTTTATATATTTACAAATGTACATATATACGCACATATATTTTTAATACAATTTACTATTTAGTTTTAACATTATTTTTTCTTTAATTAAAATTGAATGAAAAGAGATTTGCATGTCTTAACTTTCTCAAATTATATTTTTACGAATACTAACAAAAACTCTTTACTTCCTTTTACAACCCTTAGTTTCATCTCTCAAACCAAGACTCCCCCTCCCCCCTTTTGACCAATTAATTGTAGCTTTTTTATTTCAAAAACTAACGCTAGAAAACTATTTAATTCTTATCCTTTTCGAAAACAAGCTGCAATAAATTCTTCAACATTTAATTTTATGTTTTTCTTTTATGAAAGATTACTTTAATAATAATTTTAGATAAAAATTATATGTGCCTATATCAATATAGGTACATTACACCGCCCTTCCTTTTGAGAGTAAAATGCGTCATTTTTGACCATTTTATCTCTGACAACATTAAATATTAATTTATTATTCCTTCTAAGTTTGCCTTTTTTTAATATCTTTTCCTTTCCATACTAAGGGCAATCTCCAATTATGCTTTTCTTCTTTCTATGCTGGTAACATTGCTTACAATGTTCGTCCTGGATAATGACCACGAGGACAAACTAAATTTGTGGCGCAGGGATCTTTTGTAAACGAAGCTTCGGCTGCCGATTCTCTTGATCGGACTTTGACTAAGAAAAGGTGGCTGCAAATGGCAGAAATTTCAACTGTCCATTTTCGACTTATGCCCTGAAAAACGATTGCCGATTCTCTTGATCGGACTTTGACTAAGCAGCTACAATGGCAGGAATTTTCAACTGTCCATTTCCGACTTATGCTTTGGAAAACGAGGTACGACTTACTCTGGTTGTTGCCAGTGCGCTTTTTAAAAGAGGAATGATCCCGGCCAATCCGTTACGGGTGCTAGAATTTATCCAGTCGAGAGCTTTAAACTTAACCTTAACTAAAACACTTCTATACTACCCTCATTCCCGTTAGATTCAAACCCTTATACACTCCTAATATAACTTAGATTGACTTTATATTATTTATCACTAATCCTACAATATTATTTTAAATACACATGAACATTACTTTAACATATTTATTTATATTATTCTGAACTATTACGAACATTATCTTACATATTTATTTAACTTACAATACTATTCTAAACTATCACGGACATCAATTTACATATTTATTTATATTACGATATTACTTTTAACCCATTACTTTAACTTACATATTAACGTGCGTGTACTCAGAAACTATTTTATTTTACTACGAATATTTTATTTATTTTCTACAGACATATTATACTTATTTATTTAACTTGTTTTTATTTTATGTATTTCCGTTATTTTATTCATTTATTTAATTCTACAAATATTATTTCTAAATCCTTAATTTGACCCATTTATTTAACTTGATTTTATTGATTTTTATTTATTTGAACTGTTTATTTATGAACATTTCCTTAATTAATATGTGCATGGAGAAAAAAAAAATCTTTTATTTTGTGAAGCCTCCATTATTATTATTTGATAAAACAATCCATCATTTTAAATAGCGAAATTCTAATTCAGGCTTTTCACCTACGTCAAAATAATTATATTAGACTCATAGTCCATTTCCGGTCCTTTTTGTTTATTTCCTTTACTATTCCGCCCATTTACTAACTTTTAAACTATGTCAGGTGGTTCCTTCTTTCTTTCTACTAATTCACTAACATAAATTATGCTCCATATCCTCACATCTATAAAGTTTGCTGCTTTATCTCTTTCTCTCTCCATTCTATTTTCTGCCTTGTAAATTAGAAAACTTTTAAGCTTCACAGACCTCCGTATTTTTCCTAACCGTGAATATTTTTCCTTACGCTTTCTCTTTGATTTACATCTCCGTTTAAAACGAACACGAACTTTTACTTTAACCTTTTTAAATTTTTGTAAAAACTTTTCAACGCTATCTTCTACCTTGAACTTATGTCTCTCTTCTATTTCTTGATCTATGTTTTCCTCTGTCTTAGCACTATCCTGTTCTGCTTTAATTTCTATTTCAGTCTTCTCTGTTTCAACACTATCTAGTTCTACCTCAATTTCTATATCTTTCATGACCTCAACTTCCTGACTTTCTTTAATTAAATCTGACTCTATAACTTCTTGGTTCTTCTCTACCTTTACCGTTATCTCACATCTTATTTCTCTTACTTCTGCTCTGAGTTCTTTAATTTCTGTTTTAACCTGACTAATTTCTTCCTTCAATTCTGCTTTGAGTTCTAACTGACTTTGTTTAATTTCTTGACGCATTTCTTTTATCAATTCTGCTTTGAACTCTTGCATCATATTCATCATCATTGTCATCATCATTCGCGTCTCAGATACTTCTTCTTTCTCCTTTTCTACTAACTGGGGATTTTTAAAATATATTGGGCTTTCTTTCGGATCCATTTTCGAAAATTTCAATTTCAAAGTACTAGCGCTTATGTTAAACTGAATTTAATATACGACTTATTTATTTATTTTTCTTACTAATACGGAAACTCATGTTAACTCCAGCCTATTGTCCTTTTCACTACCCGCTCTTAATGCTTTAACTCCGCCCATAACACCCAATTGACTCTGATTTGATAGCATAAATGTCAAAATCTCTTTTCATTTCGAAAAAAAAAAAATTTTCGGTCAATTCTTTTTTTTAAAATTAAAACACTTTTACATACGTAATTTAACTTTTTAGATTTTTATTTTCAACAAGAAACAAAGTATTTCTTTACTATTGTTTCTTAGGTTCAGCCCCACGTTGGGTCTACCATTGAACCGTATTCGAATATGTGTATTCGAATCACCGGCCTCTTAGGCAGAGAAGAACATACTCGGAGAGTATGTATGCCCAAACGATAGCTATAAAGTATATAACTAACGTTACATTTCCAGGACATAACTTCTTCTCGACTGTTGAGTTCAACACCAAGTTCAAAGCACTTTTTTTGTTTGTGTATAAACACGGGCGCCAGCTGCTTATTCTAAAAGAATAGACAACGCACTTTGAATAGTGGCAACTAACCCAACGCCTAAATCCACGACTAGCTCAGCTGTTTGTAATCACTAATAGATTATACTTAATTAGTGGTTAAAAGACTTGATAAAGAATTTGTTAAAAGAATTTATAAAAAAAAAAAATTGATAAAAGGAATTGATAAAAAGAATTGATAAAAAGAATTGACCGACAAATAAAGTTTAATTTTAAAGATAATTTATTAACTAACATTTATTTACTAAATTTAAACATTCTAATAAAACACACGCATATTTTAAATTAACATTTCTAAACTAGTTTAAATATTCTTGTTTACTTTCATAACAAAACACTGGTATTTATCTAATTTAACTAATAATATTGATATAAGGATCACGCACATATTAACTCATGCACACACATAATAATATTAAAGTATTACATAGCATTTGAAATTTAATCACACACATCAATAGTTCATTTATGTATGATATCGAGTTCATATAATTAGACTCTTGGAGGATTCGCACGAATTAATGAAATGCAATGGCTATTACAGTATAACGAAAATAAGCAAATGTTTTACCTAGGATTTTGAATGTTGACGTAGAATTTTGTTCTTTGGAGGCTGCTTTCGGTGAGGATATTTCCATTATAAATGCTTACCAGCCGGCTGGGACGTTTCCTTGCTGAGTTTCCTGATTTTCACGATTATTGCTATCGGAGACAAATAGATACTGACGGAGATTTTCTAAGATGTTAAGCTGACATTATTTCACGGGCAGATCTGCTATTTTCTCGGACATCTGGGCTGGAGGTGAACGTGCGTTCCAAAATATTCTCAGCACTGCATTTTGTTTCTTAGCTGACTCAATTAATTTCCGAACTGCACTCTCTCAATAACTTTGTGAACCTGATTGTCTCAACTAATTTGTGGAATGAATGACTGTCCGATAAAAAAGGTCTATTTATATCTGCAACGTGTTGTCTTTCTGATATCTCCGGCAAAGATCTGTTGTCAAATTCCTTATCAATTAATCCTTTGATAAACGTGTTTTGAAAGATTGCTTAATTAGTAATAGCCATGCAAAAACGTATTGTTTTATATTAATTAATATCTAATAGCCATTGCCGTGTTTTTCAATGATAATCTTCCCTAACTTTCACATACATTTTATATATTTACAAATGTACATATATACGCACATATATTTTTAATACAATTTACTATTTAGTTTTAACATTATTTTTTCTTTAATTAAAATTGAATGAAAAGAGATTTGCATGTCTTAACTTTCTCAAATTATATTTTTACGAATACTAACAAAAACTCTTTACTTCCTTTTACAACCCTTAGTTTCATCTCTCAAACCAAGACTCCCCCTCCCCCCTTTTGACCAATTAATTGTAGCTTTTTTATTTCAAAAACTAACGCTAGAAAACTATTTAATTCTTATCCTTTTCGAAAACAA